>OY735212.1:2591896-2679396 GCA_963457665.1 Thysanoteuthis rhombus | reverse complement strand
GACATAGACCTTCCCCACTATTTGCCACACTTCTCTATTATGGGCGTCATGGAGTCAGTACTTCCTGAACTTGTCTAGCTCGTCTCTCCATCTAACGTTTTGCCGGCCTCGGTTGTGCATGTGGTACAACATGTAGTTCGTTATTTTACACAGCGTATTACAATAATATATATTGTATATTTATGTTATTTTACACAGCACGTCATATAATTTCTTTGGACTTTTTTGAAACACAGAGTTCACCTATGTCCTGTTTCAGAATGTGCCCTTCCCAGCTTTCAAAATTGTTTGACTCAAAAGGTGCATTCCAAACAATAGGTACTTGATATTGAAACAGTTTCTTTCATTTCAACATTTTACATTCACGTCTACTTCGATAATTATTTTGAAAAAGAAAAAGTAATTCAACTATATAAGCAGTATCAAAAGCTCAATCATTGAATTGGTTGATTCTGTCATTCCCTCCATATACACCAAAAACCTAGAAATCCTCCTTAAAGGAATCCCAGGTTGTGAACTCTTTGTCCAAAAAATAAAGAAAGCAGAATCTATTCTTGTGTTAGACGGAGGGAAGGAAGGGATTGTTAATGGTCAGAAATCGAAACATAGGTTACTGATAAAAAAAGAGTGATAAAGGTATATTTTCCAACAAGTATATTTTATAGGTACAATCGCCTACAATTATATCTTACAGGTACATTCCCTACGAGTATATTATGCAAATACAATTCCTCACAAGTATGTTTTTTTTAGAGTGACTTTCCCAATGTAAATATTGACAACAGATTTAGGAAAATTATTCAAGTTGAAAGCGTAAGATCATAGTGTTTTGTTTTGTTTTTTTTTACACAAAATAGATAAGTATGTAGTTTTATTCTAATAAAAATTCGATATAATTCAATCGAAATAAGGAAGAAATGTAGAACTAACAAGCGTTCAAATATGAATTCGAGTAATATATCCACCCGAGCATTGATTTATCAAATTATTTGACAACTCAAATAGCTCTCAATTGTTTGTCTGTGCACGCCTCTTAGAGTGGGCTGAGTCCTGCATTCCATCCTATCTTTTTCAAATTAAACTAAAACTACGTATTTATTTAAATTATCTAAAAAGGCATACCGAGTGAAATTATGAATCACTGTCACTCATACGTGCTTCTTTTGGCTTCTTAAACTAAGCAGGGGAGGGGGCTGAAAATATTTATTGAAAAATGTGTGTGTGTGTGTGTGTGTGTGTGTGTGTGCGTGTGTATGTGCAAGACTTTAAGTTTTTTCTATAAATGGTTGGGGCCGAGCAGTGTCAGGATACATAGATACATAGAAACATGGATACGTAGATACACACACATATACATATAAATGTATATATATATATATATATATATATATATATATATATATATATATATATATATATATATATATATATATATATATATATATGTGTGTGTGTGGGTGTGTGAATGTGTGTGTTTGTGAGTGTGTGTGAGAACACATACATTACATAAACCTAGCAACAGTGTTTATATCAGTCTGTTATGGGTAGCGATGATTAAAAAAAAACGGTACAATCTGAAGATGTACGCTTTTGATTTGAATCGATTTTGAAGTCCAGATTCAACATCTGATCCCAATATTGTTATTACAACTCAATTGCAATACAAGTAGGTCGTGATCGTTATGCTAAACAGAGTTTTATATTCCTGGCGCCATCTACTCCTATGTGTATTCGGTATGTTGTTGTTTGTGTAGACAGGAATTGGATTAATGGTTAGAATCTGAAGCTAATCTACAGTCAATCAGACTAGACTATTTTTTCTTAATCAAATAACACGTTTTGTTCATTTTTTCACTCTCCGTCCGCATTCAAATGATTTTATTAGAATTGGCGTCTATCTATATTCGACGTTAAAGAGAACATAGTTGGCCTTGTGGTGTGTTATATATTATTTTACCGTCAAGTCAATATTGCTTTTTTTTTGAGTAAGTGATATCTCTTGCAAGACACTAATATGAGAATGATCTGAATGTATCTCTCTGAAACTGTGCCTAGAATTGAGTTACTAGTGGGGAAGAGCCAAATCCATCCATTACAATGAAAAATATAACATTGAATTAAGTGAGAGAACTAAAAAATACGAAATGTCTATCGTCAGTTCTATGGTACTGCCAGACAGTACCACAAATACCAATCACTTTTAATTTCTTTGATCCTAAATTGAGGGAGAAATCATTGGTATGCAATTTCTTAAATCCATAAAATAGGAAAACCATATGTAAATCTCAAATAAATATATAACCCAGTTGGGGGCTACAATAACCATTTTATGTGTGTTTGCATGTGTATATGGGTGTGAGTGTGTGCGTGTGTGTGTGAGAGAGAGAAAGAGAGAGAGAGAGAGAGAGACTCAATGACCTTATGACGTCAGATATTCTAAGCAATTATTATTACGAGATATTGTTACCCCGGAACCAAAATTTGAGACAGCAAAAAATAATATTTTTTCATATGCAACACTTTTCAATGAGCACAGATACTACACTCTGTGCCAGGCAGGAATGATGAAGTCGACACTTTCATTCGAACTTCTACACACAGACGCTGTTGTCTGATCCTAAACAAATGACACTGCAGTGACACTTTGATCCCAAGTAAAATGCACGGGCAGAGTGCACAGATACTCTGACCCTAAGCAGTGCCGATCCATATGTTGATAACTCTAACGAGTGCATCGAAAAATAAGCACAGCTACAATAGGGTCAAGTTAGTTTGTTTCAACAAAATCTAAAAGCCAAACAAAACAGAACTCATTTATACATACAATGATTTCCCTTTATCAATTGTTCCTGTAATGAAACAAGTCGGTCTGAGTTGAAAGAATTTTTGTGTACGTAACTCTTGCCCTCATGACGTCAATCTTCTTTGGTGAGGTCATAGTCATTGCTGTGACAAAAGAAAAAAAAAGTTAAAACTCGGTTAATAGGAGTTTGACAACAATATTTTTTCATAAAAATCAAATGTTTACATAAAAAGATTCTGAAAACTCACAAACGTCAAGGAATCTCTCTTCACTATCCCCCTCCTCCCTCTCTCTCTCTCTCTCTCTCTCTCTCTCTCATTCATGTCTTTTATTCAAAAGTCTTAAATTCCATGGTCTGACAAATTCACGAAAATGGAGTCAGCTCTAGGGATTTCACTATAAACAAAATGGTATGAAAGATAGCAAAAAAAAAATATCCTTTCTATAGAAAATGCAATTGAACATTACGTTCATGTGTATGAATGATATGTTCTTTGGAATATTCCAATGTCACCACCCAAAAACGCAAAATGTTACGAACATTCACGAAAATATACAAATATGTATGAAAACTGGCGAATGGGTCTATATATCGAAGGTTTCTTTCTGAGAAAAAAAAAACAAGTCTGGTTAGTCACTCAGTAGGAACCTTGGCATAACTTAGGTATTTTGGCAGAATGTCATGCTCACAGTGTTTGAGGAAAAAAGGTGATCAACAAATAGGATACTTCTCTCGCCTTTTGTTAAAAACTAAAAGATTTTAATTCAGAAACCAAAACAAACAACAAGAGGCCAGTGTGAATGGTGCAGGACACAGACTAAGATGCCAATTTAGCATGAACATACATTGTAAATTGACCCATTAAAACGCTTCCTTCAAGAGATAACGAGGAGTAAGTGTTTCAATTTTCAGCTCACCAGATTTAATTAGAAACTTAAAAACTTGAGAGATATTTTGACAGTTTCAGTTTACGGTGACAGTTTTGGTTGACTGTTTCTGAATCATGTTTCGGCGAACGAGGAGTTTTAAGATTGCAACTGGGGAAACCTGAACACACGCTATTTTGACAAGCCTTTAACATATCGGCAGTGGTCAATACTTAGATGGGTGACCGTCTGTGGATATCGGGTGCCGTAAACAGTGAGCGATCATGTGGAGAGTCTTCTGTGTTGATTCGAATAATCTTCATAAGGCAGCAACCGATCTCTATGCTATGCTCAAAGACGCTAGCCAAATTCCCCATCCTCATGAATCCACTGAACTGGCCTAGCTGTGAACGAAAAAATATGAATGAATCATTCATTGTCTCCTCAGTTTTGATTACAACATATATGTATCGTGCTTTCCAATTCATTGGTCGAAATCAGATATCGTATATACACGATCGGAAGCTGTTTGTTTCAGTCAAACTCTTATTCTGGAGTTGACTTTGGTTTCCTGTCGTAACAACAATGACAATGACGACAACAATGACCCTCATCAAAATTACAACTCTTCAGACTACTGAAGGGGCTGAAATTTGTCATGCAACCTCATTTAAATTCTCACCCTCAGAAGATTTATAGAGAGATATCGGGGGCATCGACCCCCTCCCTGATTTGCCACCGTTTTCAGTTTATGTCAAGAATTGTATCAAATTATACCTAAAATTATTCAGCCTTTCGAGCGTTTTATCTTGAAAAATATCTAGGTACTAAATTGTTTAGTTCCCTCCATGGTCAAATCTAAAGATATTTCTCTGGTAGCTCTTTGAACTCTGAGTGTCAGACACAACTGGGCACCGTGGATTTCTGGCGGAAAAATTGCTGAAAATATATAAGGCTTGGTAGTTAAAAAAAACCGAATAGATATTTTTTGAACATAGGAACCTGACCAAATTTACTTTTTTCTTGATTCTTATTGTGTTTTTTTCCTGTATTCCTTATTTGGTATCGTCCAGATCGCACACATATTCCTTACAGACAATACACATTTGTACACTATCTTGCATCTTTAGTGCAAGTCATTTTATTCTGTCAGAGGATTTTTTTCGCTTAGCCCTCAAGTATTTCTCTCTTCCAACTGCGCATATAGTATTCACAGTGGCATCCGAAACACTTTTCGCGAGATGATGAATGTCCTGTCTCTGGCTCACATGATCCTGTCCTTCCGTAAAAGTCCGACGACTATCTATCAACTTAACATTTCCCTCGTTCCTTACATACCATCAAGAAATTAAAAAAAATGTAATACCACTAGCAGATACATGGGGCATTATGAAATCATGAATTACAGATGGCGGCCATTTGTAGTGTCTTCCAGATCTTTGGAGTTTCGTCATCTCGTCATTCTAATCTGTCTCACCCTGAACATGGTATAGGATTATACTATCTTGGTATAATGGACAGGAAACCCTCTGTCTTTTCCTGAGAAACATATATGGGAAAGTTATCAACAGGGGAGGGGTCGATATAGATTGATTGAACGTAATACATGTAGCATTCGTCCTCCTACGCTAACACCTCATGTGTTCTATTGTTAAGGAGTTCAAAATCCCCTTTTTGCACTATTTATTCCCTTCACGGGGGACTTGGGAAAATTTATCTCTGAATAGCTTCGTAGTCTCTATCATTTTCTTTCCCTTGCACTGCAGATTGGGTTGGAGATTCTCTGTGAAGAACATCGGCCGCTTGGGTAAGCAAACAAAGGTAATGGCCGGACTAACGGCTGCTCTTGTAGATAAACCTCTATGTAGCAGCCCAAATATAGGCTATGCAGATTCTACGTGGGTACGTGAACAGACCATTTGAAAGCCTAGTGTCTGTGAGCTTTTTAAGTCGGCACACTATTTGGAAGCCTCAGATCCATATCAAAATTCATTTAAATAGTCCTTGGTAATGCAAAGGTTGGGAACCACTGATTTAGTGAGATTTGATGAAACCTGACAAGTTTACGAGGACAGTAGCGGATAAAAAACAAAAATCATTTGGCAGTGACATTGCTAGATATTTGGGATCCGGCTGGGTTGGGAAAGCTAATATCTTGAGGTCAACATTTCATGAGATTTTTTGTGAAACTCCAATTCAAAGTCTTTGTTTTCCTACCGTGACTACAAGAACAATTCTCATCAAAATAAAGGGTGTAAAATTCACATTCTCCTATTGTGATTTGAACTCACAACATATTAATTGCTAAGAGGATGACTCACTAAGAAAGATAAGTTGAGAAGTCTTAGATATAGAGGGAAATTTATCATATGGATATACATGGACTTGTTTCATTGTAATAAATAAACACACACACACATATATATATATATATATATATATATATATATATATATATATATATATGTATATATATATATATATATATATATATATATGTATATATATATATATATATATGTATATATATATATATATATATATATATCTCCTTATGATATTTCATTTACTGTATATAGTATATCATCACTGAAACTTTTGTCTTGTATGTGTTATTCACAATAGAAAAGTTGCATCAATCATCTTCAGTCGGAACAGAAGTTGGAGTGGACTTTGACCCTGAAGCAGCCGGTCTTGTTATTGATAATAAGTTAGTAGAAATACAATAGGCAGAGTATTATTCGTAAAGTTTTTTTGGTCCCTTCGTTCTGAATTCCCCACCCCTTCCTCATCTACATTCCCTGTATGCCTAAATTCGTTTTTTTATCTCTTGTAGGCGTCTAACATGAAAATAGTTTGAATTAATTGATCAATTATCCCCATTTGCCGATGTAAAGTATCACGTGACCATCCGTCTCTGCTGCAAGATATTATTAGAATCCATTCCCTTTCGTTTAAAAAATAAATTGAATTTTTTTTTCATTTAAAAAAAATGAAATAAAAATCTCAACTGCTGATGTGCCGAGATCAATCATCATATTTCCCCCAGATATTATTTTTTCGCAACTTTTCTGAAAAGTGATAAATTGATTTCTAGTTTCTATATTTCCTTATGTTATTTAAAAGAAGGAAAAAAAACAAACTTTTTTCTCATTTCAAGTAAAACCAAAGCAAGTTCATCTCCCATTGGTCGGCTAATTCTATTCTTAACTTTAATGGGAGTTGTTAAATACTGTTTTACGCCTTACCGTCTAAAACCGATGTCAATGATTAAGTAATTTTCGATTGCATTGTACATGTACAATTTAAAAATCTTTACGTCGTTTCGGATTTTCTTAATTATGGTCAATATTTCCTAATTATTAAACTAATGTAAAGGTAGAATATAGCCGAAACACGCATAAATGAATCACCGTAGCTCGTACGTGTATCAGAACTAATTTAGTAAAAAGATTCAAGCTTAAGATTTGGGTATTGTTAGTCCAAAAGGACCATAGAGGTAGCCTTCACGGAAAAAAAACTTACACGGTGCTGAGTGACATACTCATACCTTTTTTAAGGTTAGGCCGAGAAATTTGACCAGGAGCCCCCACATACACATACACACACGCATAAACATTAAACTTCAAAGAGAGAAGAATCTGTAGCCCTATTCACTAGTTGGTCGGGCGGGCTTTTGATTCGATATAATTTATCAAGGTTAACGTGACAATTCTATTTGTACTGAGTCACGAAAAGTCACTGACGACGTAGGCGTCACAGACGAGCAATGAACATAATTAATTTTAATATTTGTGTATGTGTAATCTGGTTAAGCAAAAAAACTGGAAACAAAAAGAAAGTTAAACGTACCATTACGCTGGCTATGGCCCCAACTGCCGCTGGTTGGTCAGCACATTTTTCCGTCACTACTCAATTGTCTTGTTTTCGATATGTGAATCACATTTAGTGGCAACGGACATCTGAAGTACTGCCATCCTGCACTATTTACTCACCAATTGAGGGAGAGCTGGATTCATGCTCTCTCTGTCTAAGCTGGAGTTTGAACTCGGCACGCCAAGTCTGTTCTTCGTACTGTCACCTGTTTGGCCACTATTCACCCCCATCTCCCCTTATAACACTGATAGAAGGAAATTACATTGACCAAATATAGTCTGAGATTCTGAGATGTTCAATCATCATCGTTCAACGGGTCGTTTGTATCAAGAATATTTGCCCCCCCCCCTCAGGAGGATGATCAGAGAACGCACCGGTCAAATTGTAGAAATAAAACCAACAATTCAAAAAGGTTTTCGGACGGTTTATTCCTTGTTTTCATTATTCAAGTGACGTTTCGGCCGATTCATTTTACGACCTTCTTCAGCTATAATATATAATATCTGTAAGAGAAGTGAGTGAAAATTATAGACAGCAACGGTAAGAATATAAAATGATAATATTGATTACCTAAAAACGTTTTTTATTTACCCACTCATCACGTTGGGCAACAGTTAGTGCCTGACACTTAACAACCGTGAAATGTAAAAACATCCGGGGCGTTACGATAAAAGAAAAAATTGCAACAAGACCGAGGTGAAAGATAAACAAATCAATACTCGATAGTCAAGGTGTGTCATCGGAGAAATTTGGACAACGTGACATTATTACATATACTGGCATATGGTTTAAATAAACAATATGATGACGAGAAAATTGGATGAGGGAAAGTATAGCTATATGGCTAAATGTGACCCATGGGCTAATGTAGTGAGTTCGATCCTAATTGGGAGTTGCTGTACTGTAAGCCTATACCAGATAAAGGTAGATGGGCCGAATTGTAGTGCTATGACCATCAACCACAAAGGAGAGATCGTTCGCCCGAACAAAATTCCGAATGTTAAGGGTTCTTCTCAAAATTATAGGCATTAACAAAGTTTAGTTGGAGAAGAAAAAAGAAACCTGTTTCTCCTCATGAAGCCCATGCTAGCAAGAAGATCTTCCATGTAATTTCCACGAGAGGAAATCGGTTATTCATTTAATGCTAGATCTGGTCAATGCTGCTAAGGTTACTTATTGTTCCATGGTTTGCTAGATTATTTCGCGGACCGATTGGCATATACAGTGGATTCTGCTTAATTGCACAAACGGCTATCAGGACCAGATGCACAATAGGACGAATCTTGTAAGAACCAATCCAAATGTATATGTAATAATCGCTAATTTGCTCCGTTTACCATGACCAATACGTCTCTTTTAGTGACTGAATTAGCATTTTTTAAAATAAAATCTGATGGAAAGACTAAAAATATATTTACTAGTTCTTAAAAAAACTGTGTTTTAAGTATTCTTTGCTCGAGTTAGATGCAAAATTTTACAAAAGAATAAAAAAAAAGGAGAAAGAAAAAAAAGATTCAAACTCTGTTGGTTTTTATGCAAGTTGATTCCCTTGAATTGAAGAAACATCTCGGTTTTTTATGTTTTAAACAAATTACGTTGTTCAGGTAATGGACCAGCCGGTTATTTTTACTATTACTATTATTGCTATTAACTTTGATATAAAATTAAGGAATGAAACAGCCTATTATTGGACAATCTATATGAAAGATATATCATTAATCATTGATTTACATTTATTTATCAATTATATATATATATATATATATATATATATATATATATATATATATATATATATATATATATATAACAATCAGACAAAAACATATACTTCTATGATAGGGTTCCATCTCCCAACAAGTTACCATCTCAAGTTTGAATGTTGGAATGTTTCCATACTGCAAGCATATCCCAGCAACTCGACGATCAGAGATTCCTTATTTCCCTGCAGTCTTTCAACAAACACCAATAACAACAACTTCAATCCTTATCAAGAAGAACCACCCCTGAGAATGCGATACTGTACGGCAACATCGAAAGCGACGACGGTTTTCAATCTGTAAAGTGCGATAACGTACTATTGCAACACAATGTGCCAAGTCAACTATACTCCAGCGTCGTTTTTATATTTGGGAATTATTTACACCATAGAGATCAACACTTCTTTCTTTATACTTATTTCCATTTTTTGACATCCATCTTGAATATTAAAGCTAGTCAATTAATAATATGTGAAGTATGCAATTATTTCTTGTCGAAATGTCACAGGCTACAGTATCTGAATACTAATAAATGCCTGGTAGCCATTTTTTAAAGTGAGATATTTTTCAGTCTCCACGTCCGTTAAAGCTGAGCTCAATAGCATCGCCTTTTTATGCTTTTTACGCTGGTTTCCCTACGGGATTGAAAATCATTTGACACAACGGTTGACTTGGTTTACTGCTCCGCTAATCCACATAATCTGTGTCCACTCCAAATCTTTTCGTGACAAAACAGAAGGTTACATTCTAAAGAGCCTTATTTTTGCTTTTGATGATTAATTCTGTAAATATTTTCACTGACTATTAATGCTGCCTGGGAGGCACCGGAGTGCTTAATGATTACAAGAATGGACTCGGTGGACTAGGTTCTAACCCTTGCTCAGATAGTGTGCATTCACTTCATAGTACTGCCTTTGAGCAAGACATGAATCAATTCCAACGGTCAGCAACCGATGAAATAGTATTACGATGAAGTGATCAGTGTCACTTTCAGTGCTTATCGCCTCGAAGTCGATTTCACATATTGCAAACGGACCGAGTACATAAAAGTTGGATACAAACGAGAAGACTTCGAAAGTGTAGAAGCAATGATTATTATCACCAGTAGGGAAGGAGAAAGGGAGAGATCGCCATTTTCAGGTTTTCCTTTTGCTTCGTAGTACCGCAGTTTTCTTCCCATACAAGTTCTTTCAATAAAATTGAAGATTATTAAATGCTAAAATGCAGTAAAATTATCAGTTTATATGGACGACGTACATCATTTTTGAAAAATCTTACTTTTAAAACTTACAACAATTTTGGCAATTTTTCAAAAAAAATTGTAACCATTTGAAAAAAAATATATAGCAAAGACAAGTTGATTGCTTTCGTTTCTTTTGAAATTGACTTTTACAACTTAAACCCAAAACCTAAACACTAAGCCTAAACACTAACATTGAACCCTGGATTAAACTCCAAAACAAACTCTAAACCTAAATGTTTACCCAAAACTTTACCACTAACAATTAACCCTAACACTGACCCGAAGCATTAATCTCAACTTGATCCTTTGTTGCTGGATTTAATAAAATACAGTTTTAAGCTAAAGTTTTCTGTTTTCACTTGTTCTGTTACTGGCTTGTACCCTTCATTATAAAATGTACATGTTTTTATGTTCAAGAATACAGTTTTGAATGGTCAAAATACTTTACGACGCTTTAACATGGGGTTGCCAAATCAAAATCAAACATATCGGTTTTCTCTACACTTCTCAATTCTCCAGCTAGACATCTTTAACGTTTGCAGCAAATACCCGAAGCAGCGTCACTCACTTCACTTGCAATTTACCAATTCAAAATATTCCTAAAAGATCGAGAAGAAACCGTTTCAATAATTAACTATGTGATCAAATTATGAATGAAATATCATTTGATTTTTAAAAGTTATCAATTTTCTCCTCTCTATTGAAGAGCGTAGTTAATTGCTCCAGCAATGTTACTCTTTCCACCCCGTTTGCAAAAAAATGACTTTCTCATTTCTCATTTTTCAATCATAGCAGATAAAAAGAACTGTAATAGTCTGCTGAAGTTTGAATGTGCGAGGAAACTTAAACGACATGGGGAGAGAAAATGAGAGGAAGCATCCAGAGAGCGCATGAATCTGCCAACACTGCACACTAACTAAAGAATGAACGAAAATGAAATATTAAAAAAACAAGGGATAGAACTTTGAATGTATGAATATTGAGTTGCCCTCTTTGAAATTTGAATTTAGCTCTTAATTAACTGCTCGTATTTTAACATCATTCCTTTCAGAATAATTAAATTTTGTTGACCGAAAGGAATTCTTGGATCAACTCCTAAATTTGATAAATTCCTTTATTGCATAAGTTCCAACTTTCCATGGAAATATCTCGAAATATGTGTGAAAGTTTTGGGGATTTTGTGTGAACAGTCATTAATGAATACATCCTTATGAAGCAAATGTAAAAAATCTCTCAATCGGAGTAAAATTCATGGATCAGCCCTAAAATTATACAAGGGAAGACATATATGGATAGGTCTGGTTGGTCACTCAAAAGAAACTGTCCTATGACCAACGCTTTCTGGTCACATGTTATGTTATGATGATCAATTAAATGATTTGTAAAAGGAATGATTGATGGATGCCACTTCGGTCGACTTTTGTTGAGCAGTGATCGCTACAAAAGTCTGGATTTAAAAAAAATAGAAGTATAACCCCTGCTGGGCACAAACTAAGGGACCAATTTAGCACTGACCAACACTGTAAACTGAACGCCAACTGAAAACATTTGGTGTCTTTTTTTTTTAAAAAAAGTGGTGTTTTTTCTCGGTATAATGAGTAAATATTCAAAATAATCCAGCGCTCTAGCTCCATTTGATCGGTCGGTACGAGCAACGCATACATAGATATCCAGCCAGACAAACGCACCTAAGGACTGTAGAAATCAGTGCTCATGTTGACGGTATTTGTTGATGGTTTCTAATTATGGAATGAAAGAACGAAAAAAAATCTGTGAAGAAAAGACGAAGGAAAAAGGAAAGAAGTCCAACAAGTGTGAATGACAAAAAAAGATCTGGGAAGAAAAGAACAGATCATCTCATCTGTCGAGTGAAATCGGTTCGATGAAACCAGGGCAGAGCGAGTAACTTGAAGAAGCAGATTGAATGAAGCAGACGAGAGACAATATACGCCGTGTAAAGAACAGATAGGATCGATACGAATACTTTTTAGAAGTAGAATAGCAGCAGACAGTTATACATTTCTATTGGAGAAGTCAAGGGAAACGAAGAACTGTGAAAGTCAGACAACAGAGAATAGTAAAAATGAAAAAATAAAATCTTTTAACTGAGGATGAAATTTATACGTTCATTGAGCTATTCTTGAGAAGATATCACAGTATAATGAAGACAATAAAAAGAAAGGATAAAAAATTTGGTTATTTATGTCTTTAAAAGATTGAGTTCATTCGATAGATTATAGTTTTATGTACTAAAAGTCATGATTTGCAAAATTTCAGTTTTCCATTTCTATTTAGTTTTAAGTTGCCATAAGAATAACAAAGAAATTTCTTTGTAAGGCAGAATCGCAAAAATATCTGAATCATTCCCCAAAAATCATTTTAGCATCATTATAGTTTTTCAAAATTGATTGAATTAGGACCGAAGATTTCTGATTTTTGGACATGACTTTTCAATGCTTAAACTTTATTCTATATCTTTTAAGTTTTGCATTTTTTAAAAATCTCTGGTCCAAATCCAATCAATTCTGAAGCTGTATAACGATGTTAAAATGGTTTGTTTGAAATGTAATAGGTATCTTTTGAACTCACTGTGCACACACACACACACACACACACACACACACACACACACATATATATATATATATATATATATATATATATATATATATATATCTGATGATTCTGATACATGCATAGGTATATAAATATTACTTGCCAAAAATTATCCACTGAAGCACTGTTATATCAGATATGCAGGTATAAGAGAAGACTAAGGAGAATAAATACTTATCTATACTAATATTTCTTTCTGTTCGTTGGTGCTCTTCTAAAACCTAATCTGCAAGGATAATTGACCTAATATTTAATATGTAGACTTGCTAAACATCGTTATATAAGCTGTGAAAAGTTGACCTCAGAGGTCATTCAAGGTCATCAAAAGTCACTTCTATTGAATCTTTGGCGCTTGATATTCTGAACAAACAATCTTTATGCCAGAAGTTTCATACTCACGATTGGCACGAATACTTCTAAATAATTTTGTATCGACAGAATATCGTCGATAAAACAGTGTAAAATTAATATTAAGACCCATCCGTAGTCAGATTCTATGAACCGTTCCTTCTTCCCATTTCATACGTACCATCTGAATCTATCATTTCATTCCGTTTTTTGAACGTACTACCCGACTATATCAGGTCATTAAGAAAAGAATTGCATTCGCCTTTGTTTTTATAGATTCAGACCTTATAATGATGCAACAAAAGACGAGAGAAGTAACTCCATTGATGTCTTTTTCAAATTTTCAATTGATCATCCCGAGCGCAGCATGCTGCCAAAAGATGATGATCAAGTGACGATTACGATTGGGTGACTAACCAAACATGTCTTTTCCTATTCCCTGAATGTTTTTAGTTAGTCCTTGCATCTTTGCACATAAATTCAAACAGAAAGGAAAGATAAGAGGTAAACAGCGAAGATGGAAAAAAAATACAAATTTCCCACTTATGCCAGCAGGCTTCGTTTTCGTAATTTAATATGCAAAACAAGTTTCCTCGCCCATATTGACATAATTTGAATGTTGATTTCCGATGTTGGGAAGTGATGGATTTATGTTACAAGGATTCTCTACTTCTATTTACCGCCTTATTTGTAGTCACCCTACCGTTTACTAATAAATGCATATACGTATATATAGATAGTAAAATGCAGATGCGCGTATGTATATTTGAATTTGATATTCATTAATTTCTAGAGGTTTCGATGCCGAAACAGGAAAAAATATTAAAAATCTAATATTGAAACATAAATCATTACTGGGTATAAATTCACACACGTTTTATTACCATTATTTAACTCTCTATATACACACTGGAGTCAGCTTAATGTATCCATTGCAATGAATTCGTAGGAAGTGATCCAATCGTATGTAATCATCGCTATTTCGCTTCGTCTAATATCACCAAATGTAACGTTTATTTGGACCAAACTGCACAGCTAATGAATTTGCATTCTCTGAAAAAAAATCTTATGGAATTATTGATATATATTTTTAGTTCTCAACACAACTATACTCAAATATTGTTAGCTCTTGACTTACTTCTTGAGCTAAATTTGAAATAACCAAACTTTCGAAAATATTCCATGGTATTTTGACCGCCTTTGCAACAGTTATTGCTTTAAACTTGGGTTTCTTATGCAATGGTTCTCTTTCCTTTCATAGAAAACTATTTGCTTTTTCGGTGTATCGGACCAGCTACTTATTGGCCTCAGAATTGTTAGTCCCAACACACTTCATTAACTGGAATGCTTTATGTATTCACACACACACACACACATACACACACACACACACATATATATATATATATATATATATATATATATACATATATATATATAAATATATATATATATATATACACACACACACTCATATATACATACATATATACATATATATATACATATATATACATATATATATATATATATATATATATATATATATGTATATATATATACCCACATACGTGTGTGTGTGTATATATATATATATATATATATATATATATATATATATATATATATATATATATATATATATATATATATATATATATATAGTGAGAGATAGAGATCTATCATCAGATCATAGCTGTCCCTACGTGAATTGATCCTGCTTCCCACGGGGCATATTTGAATTCACAAAGACACGGATATATATTCATATAATCTCTAATCAGAACTGATATAAAACGAGTTGGTTGATTTTTTAGTCCATTCTTATGTTTTTGAATTAAAATGTGAAGATAAAGGAAAGCAAGCAACCATTTTAGATTTGGATATTGAAATGGAGGAATTTTGAGCTGCAAAATTGTTTTCTAAATCAGATAGCTTTCCGTTCCGTATAGTGCAAATGCCCTTTGGAACAAGTAATATTCCATATCGAATATTCTACAGACCAATTTTATCAGAAAATCCGATAATCGCTAGAGCAAATATATTGATTTCAAACTGAAAATTCTTTTCTTCAGTTGTGAGAATGGTCAATCAAGGCGGTGAAATTAGTAAGATTTTCAGACAACTTAATAAAGCCATGACTGAACATCCCGATTCCTGTACAATTTAGTTCTGACCACAGTGAAATGATAGCAAAAAGTAAAGAATACGTTAACGAGAGTATGGAAATAAGATAAATGAATACTTGAATAAATAAATTTGTATTAATGTAAGGGGATTACAAAACCAAAAGGGAGGGATCCAGTCTTTGTCAACGTGGAAGATCATTGTATTGACTGGAACCAGGGATAGGGGAAAACATTTGGCTCTGGTCCATATGACTGACTGATAGGTAGTTGGGTGAGGTGTGAGATCAAACATTGAATGCAGTGTAACAAATTTTCTGAGTATATTAATGGAATAGTCTATTAAGGTGTTACTACCCGCTAGAAACTGGTTCCGCTTTGTTTTGAGCATGTATACAAGGATACTTTTTTTAATAATAGAAACTGAAAAAAAGCAAATGATGGAGGTTTAATGGTCTAGGACGTGGAAATTAACTTTAAGATTAGTGGGGAAAAATGTCAAATTCTTCAGTTGAATATGTTGGTGGAGAATCGACTTGAAGAAGTTTTTCTGTATAATTAAAAATGATATCATAAATTGGTTTGGATGCAGTCTGAGATTGAAACCAACGCAACGGAACATTCAATCGAAATGACAAACAAAGAGTCGTGTCTGTTGTCATACCTTATCGTCGAATACGTTCGTTTGGGTAACCAATGTCAGTGATCCCTATTTCACTAATGATATGTAGCATAAAATGATATCAATATACAAGACACATTAAACCCTTTATAAAATGACAAACCACGTGAATCACACCAGCTATCTCGCAAGAAAGGGAAGTGGTATTCGATGAAAACTGCTAGAGTGCCATGATAATAGAACTGTTTTGTTTTTAAAATACCTGTAAAAGCTACATGGGAAACAACTGATGCTCTCAAAAAGAGAAAAAATTTGCACGTTGTACCATAATAACAAGGAATATATAAAACAGGGGAAAACGCTGAAGGAAAATGGATTAAATGCATCGACAGATATTGGAAAATAGGTGACTGAGGTAACACGAAAAAAAAAAAAAATATATATATATATATATATATATATATATATATATATGTGTGTGTGTGTGTGTGTATGTATGTATACATATATGCGTGTGTGTATATATATGTCTGTCTGGAAAATATCCAGCAATTGAATACTAAAGAAATATAGCAAGGAAAACGACGCGTTAGTTCCTTCAAAGTTCTTCCCTTGAGACCTGTGCATCGATTCCCACATGTTCAGTAAAGTCCCCTCTGATCAGTTGGCAAACTACATGAATGCTTTGCAACCGGTTCTCAAAGTGTTCGAATTGACTGTATTCTTCCCAAACACGTCCAGTATACATATATATATATATATATATATATATATATATATAAATTAGACATCATCAACCAAAACTGTCACCAAAACTGCCAACATAAGTTTTTTCTCAGTTTTCAAGCTGGTAAAGCATTCTGGCTGGCAATTTATAGCGTGTCTAAACTTTTTAGGGATCTAAAAAGATGCCAAAAATACCTTACCCATCTTTCATTTCAATTTTCAATTTGATCACCCCGAACAGTGCATGGAAAGGACGTTGGTTACGTGTCAGTTTCTATTGGGTGACTAACTAAACCCGTGACTTTTTACTTTTTCGTTGCTCAAAGTGGAAGAAAGCAATGGATCTGACTGAGAAGTGATAAATGAAGAGAATGTCCAGATCGAAAAGGTAGGAAGCCAAAGTGATCCAACCAGATCGATTAGTGGGTGGGGGAACAATGACGAATGAAAGGGTCGGTCTGAGAAGAAACACTCCTGCTGGGCCTCACGAGAACAAGGTGAAAAGGTCAAAAGAAAAATCAACCAGAATCTGACATAAGCACATCAAAGAGCGAGAAATGAGAGGGGAAAAAAGCAACCAGGTTCAGATTAAATCAAAGCAAGACACGACAAGACTGATGGCTGCAAGGTCAAACTTAAGTCAAATTTCCATTCCAACTCAAGATGATAACTGCAGTTTTTGCACTGTACATACGATGAATTAAAAAAATATGATAGATGTATGTTTTTTTGTGTTGATGCATTTATTAGAATGAATCAAGTCCATGCATACTTTTATGAGGATTTGTCAAGACGCATCAGTTAATCTCAGTAAGTAAAACAACCTTCTGGCAATAGCTTGATCGTGGGTTCGAATCTCAATAGTGGAATCTGGGTTTTAAACATAGGTTTTGACCTCTCATTTTGGTGAATATTGTTCTCATTAAGGTAGTCATACAAAGTAAGCTTCTGACATTGTACTTGAGTTTGACAAAGTATTCAAAGAATTAAGACTTATACACACACACACACATATATATATATATATATATATATATATATATATATATATATATATATATGTATATATATATATATATATATATATATATATATATATATATATATATATATATATATATATATAAATATATATATATATATATTTGATGAAATACTACCTGAGTTACAAAAAAGAAAAAAAAAACATTGCCTTTTTCAAACTGGCATAATTGTCAATTGGCGTAAGCCAGCGTAGAATCGAAGATTTGTATACCCTCACGTAGAAAAAGCACCCATTCCTTTCCAGGATATTGTAGCGTTACCACGCAAATGGTTCTTTTATAAACCGAATCATTTGTATACTTGTTTCGGCTGATAGTGAAGGTAATAGCTCGCTTGCGGTTCCTGTCAGGGCTGGTAGTTAAGCTGGCGTTAGTTCTCACTCATTCATTCTTTTTTTCTATTTATCTCGAGGTATCTACACCATGAGTTGTGATATCCAATATTTTATAGCCTCTCAACGTAGCGTGCCCATTGCTGTTAGTTTGCTAATGAGGATATACACTCAGCAACCCACCTGCCTGCAATCTCACGTTCCGGTCAACGAGCTCTGGTTGCATTTGTTTTTAAAAAGGGAAAACATTTGTATCGAAGAAGGTGCTCGTGCGTACGACTCTTTTTTTCTGAATTCTGTTTACATCCAATATCTCCTCAGTTTATTCCTGTGAATGCAACAGCATCAGATAACAGTGTTTTTGTTTTGCTTTATTCCGGCTCCAAAGCCCACGTTTACCCAAGTGAACCAGAACTGATGAGTAAATTTCCTTGCGGTAAACCACCACCATCGGCAGCAGCTGCAGCACCACCACCGGTTGACCCGTCATCTCCAAGCAGCCGTCAACATCCGGTTTATTATATTTTCTTTCTCGCCGAACGCTAGTCGAAGATCGGGTGACATTCCATTTATTCGCCATTTTTTTTTTTTTTGTGACTTTCACCTATTTTAGTGTCATGGGGATCAATCATGGGTTGGGGCGTTCTTTTTGGCTATTGCAACCAACTGGATTCTTTGGATGGAGCTGTTTTGCGTACATAGAATGAAGAGAAAAGATATAAGCTAGAGGTGGGCGTCTCCTCATGGGGTTGTAGATAGCAAGATAGTCTTGCAGATTATTAGCACGTGGCTCTCCCCACTTGTGGTCTTGTTACTGATTAGGCAGCTTGTTTGAATAACAGACCTTATAACCTGTAAATGTCATATGAATGTCAATTTGTTAAATGAAAGGTCATTTCAGGCGATGGAAAAAAGAAATACATTTAGCATACCTTTTCATTCCAAGCTTTGTGCCGTCAATTGGCTCCTTCTTTGCGTTGTTGATATTGTTATTTCAACCGTTCGACCGAACAATTCCACAGCCTTCTTAAGATGTATACTCTGTGACAACAACAAGATAGAATTCAATTGTCCAAACAAAGTTTAGTACGTAATTCTCAAAGCTCTAATCAACACACTTCCGGAATATTTTCCTATGATATTAGGTTTTATAAAGCATTATCTATGAATGTAAAGATTAAAATTGTAAATAACTGATGCTTCGTCGTGGAGCAATAGCTGGCAAACTAGTCTTGTTATTGAAGATGGTTTGTTCATTATTGAAAATCCCTCATTATTGGCCATGTGCCAGACTAGAGTGAGCTTATATTGATTTATTTTCATTATTCAAATGATTATGGGGCATCATCATTAATAGCAGCTTTTTAAGAGTGTTGTTTTGCATAGACTTTAAGTAAGTTGTATCAGCTCTCTCGATTGTGGGCGTTGCAGATGCTAGTAGTTTCTGAACATGTCCACTTCACCATGCAATTTTATTCTCAATATGAGTTCTAGGGATCAACATTTTCTAAAAGCTCCCTGCTCCAGAGATAACGAGAAAGAAGACTCAATCGTTGGAGATGCAAAGGTCATTCTGTGCACAAACTCACTTAATGGCGTCCCAATGCCGACTGAGCTACTTCATCGGAGAACTTTTGTTTATAAATGCGTTCATAAATGGTCGCCAAATTACATCAAGGCTGCACAACCGGTTCTTGAGATATTCAAAATTGATGGACACTTTCTGAGGAAACATCAAATGATAGATGACCACTTATGCTGGTCTGGTCAAGTGGAATTCTGTTGAAGTCCGTTGAAGGTCATCTTGAGGAATAGAAGGTGCTGTCCACAGCTATGAGTAGATTTGTTTTTATGGAGCAATGAAATTGAGACATAAATCCAATTCAATTGAGGATCTGGAAGGGAAATACCGATACACTACTTGTGGAATATTTAGATCTCAGGTTGATCATTGTTTGTTTCTTTTTTTTTCTCTTCTTTCCTTCCTTCCTTCCTTCCTTCCTTCCTTCCTTCCTTCCTTCCTTCCTTCCTTCCTCCCTTCCTTCCTTCCTTCCTTCCATCCTTCTTTCCTTCCTTCCTTCCTTTCTTCCTTCCTTCCTTCCTTCTTTCCTTCCATCCTTCCTTCCTTCCTTCTTTCCTTCCTTCCTTCCTTTCTTCCTTCCTTCCTTCCTTCTTTCCTTCCATCCTTCCTTCCTTCCTTCTTTCCTTCCATCCTTCTTTCCTTCCTTCCTTCCTTCCTTCCTTCCTTCCTTCCTTCTTTCCTTCCATCCTTCTTTCCTTCCTTCCTTCCTTCCTTCCTTCCTTCCTTCCTTCCTTCCTTCCTTCCTCCCTTCCTTCCTTCCTTCCTTCCATCCTTCTTTCCTTCCTTCCTTCCTTTCTTCCTTCCTTCCTTCCTTCCTTCTTTCCTTCCATCCTTCCTTCCATCCTTCTTTCCTTCCTTCCTTCCTTTCTTCCTTCCTTCCTTCCTTCTTTCCTTCCATCCTTCCTTCCTTCCTTCTTTCCTTCCATCCTTCCTTCCTTCCTTCCTTCCTTCCATCCTTCCTTCCTTCCTTCCTTCCTTCCTTTCAAAATATGGCATTTGTTGATCTTTTTACTATTTTTGTCCAAACCCAGTCCAAGTCTGAGGATGATTTTGTTTTTTATTCTGTGGGTAGAACAACAAGAACAGTATTCGCCAAATTCAGGGGAGTAAGAATTAACATTCCCCCATCGTGATTTCAAATCACGACCAGCTGATTGATAAGTGGCTCTCCTACCGACTGAGCTAAATTGACAAGTCTAATCTATGTACGAAAATTCATGTTAAAAATACACAGGGGCTTATTTCATTCAAATAAATGAGAACATCTACAAAATTAATATCTCCTTAACGTGATTTGAAATCACAACTGTGTGATTAGTAGCCAGATTTTCTGGCCAACTGAATTATCTGCAAAAATTATCTTACACTTGAACAAGATTTATTTCATTTTAGTAAATAAACAAATATATATTGAAAATATATCTTTATGAATGTTCCTTCAAAAGCTGCAGTAATCATCTTCAGTTCGAATAGAATTTGGAGTGATGTTTGACCCAGGAGTAACCAGGCTTGTTCTTTCCACACTAACTTTTATGGGGCTGGGTTCAAAGCCAGGAATTTCAATGTTGATTTGCAACTTAGGTGGATCCCCCTTTGAAAGACAAACATAATACAATCTTCAACTTGTCTATCACCTTGATCTAGCCTTGTGCCAGACTAAGCTACGCTTGTTAAGTTTCCGAAACTGAAGACTGGAAAAACTGTCCCATTAAGTTGATATGTCTATCTATAGTTATACCCATCTCAATAAAGAGAAACCATCTTATAGGAACGGTGGTTGAAATTAGATGGCATAGATGTGCCAGATATCTTTTGCTTCACAAAACCAAATCTTTATGGTTTTGAGACTAAATTAAGTATATGGCACGAACTTCTTCCCCGATAGGAGAGCGTTCACAGTTTTTTCTCCAAATATGGTCAACCCATTTTTTTTATGTTTGTCGGGTTGAACTTTGAAATATCTGCAAGTTTTCCCAGGATAGACTTTTCTATATTTACACGGGATAACTTTAGTGGACTGATTTTGGAAGGGTTATAGAAGTGATTGGTAAGTTGCAAGCCTCCTGTATCTTCTCCGTCGTAATTTTTACATAAAGGATCATGATTTAAGGATGAAAGGGAAGAAATTTTTAAGTAGTTTGGATGTCACCTCACCTCTTTTGTCCCTAGCGATGATATGGAGAGAAAAAAGACACTTCCTTCTCTCGGGAGAAGGCTGTATCATTGACAAGAAAGACTGTTTGACACTGAAGAAAATCAAGAAGGCAGCCCATATCAACACGTCGCGTGAATGCATATCAGACAAGTGCAAAGTTCAACCAGATGTGGCCTCCACCATTCAGCAGGGATAAGGTATGGAGATTTAAAAATAACAAGTGCAGAGGAAGAAATCAATAATACTCAAATTTCATGTTGTAGTGTGGTTGCCATTGTGATACTCTGTTTAAGCCCATCGTTGAAAATTTCTGTTCACAACCATCACAAATAACCACGGAAAACGGTTGTAGAATGAATCGGCCGAAAAACAGTGTTAATTACTCAAATAGCAAGAAGTTCAATCGTCTGTGAAACTTTTCGAATCTTAATGCTTCTTCTCAAAAGTATTGACAGTAAATAAAAATCCATCTTTTTTTTAAAAGTTCGCACGAAAAATGAATTAAAACATACAACTTCTGAGTATTGTTCATATATATCTATGCTTTTTATTCGCATGTAAAGGATTTTACCTTTATTAGTTTCTTTCTATACCAAAATCTTTTTTCAAAACCAACTAGCTTTGTTCAGTACCAAATTTGCCCGATTCAGGTCTTGAAAAGTACCAAATTGGCCACCCTAGTCTTGCACGAAGTCTTCCCTGTTAAATACCCAGAGAGAGAGAGAGAGAGAGAGAGAGAGAGAGAGAGAGAGAAAGACAGAGACAGAGACAGAGAGAGAGAGAGAGAGAGACGAGCCTATAGCTCCTTGGCATATTTTCTATGGTAGCCTGCTTTATAAAACAAAGAACAGAGATGTGAATGTGTACACAAATTGCATAACATCAGAGTGGAAAAAATAATTCACTTTGAATTTGTTTTCTCTTTTCAAGGGGAACCTTTATAAACAATATCTTTCATTCTGTTTTATGGAGAGCTATCAAATGAAAGAACATTTCTTCCTTTCAAAATTGTTACTGGCGCCTGTTTATTGTAGAAGTATTCGCTGCTCGATGCTAAAATCAATGAAGACATTCCTTGCAGCGTTGTTCTTTTTTCTTTGTTATGATTTCCTCTCTTCTTATTCCTGATCAAACAAAGAAAAAATTCAAAGTAACAGATCGTTCCAGGCGGAGATCCATGGGCAGAAAGTCTGTACCTTCTGCTTCTCAGACAAAACACAATTTTAAAAAATGTATCTTTTGTTTATCATAAGTTAACCTTAAAAACCAAAGATATTTTGTTTTCCAACTAATATAAGTCAGATCATTTTTTTTTGTTCCGTGATTGGATAGGTACCTGGGCTTCACTACAGAGCTGGAAAAGCTGTTGAAAGTTAAGATGACAGTAGTATAAGTTGTAGCTGGAGAGTTTGAAAGCTAGAAAAGCCTAGCAAAAAAGTTGGAGGGACTGGAACCCTAGTGGAAAATCGAAACCTTTCAAACAATGACATTAATGAAAACACACACATCATACTAATGTCTCTTTGCAATAGTTAGCCCTCTGTCGAGGGAAAGGACTGATATGTAATTAAATCTTTCGGTGATTTGGTGGTGCAGGGGACTTTGCTCTTCGTAGGCCCTCTCCAGCATTCGATGAGATTTGTCAGAAGGAAAGTAGTAGGTGAATTACTACTTATGAAGCTTGTGGGTCCCTAACCATCCAGGAACGTTTTTGAATAGCCACCGATTCCCTCTAAGATGTGTGTGTATGCGTGTACATACACATTTTGCAACAAGCGCATATAGGATATCAAAGTGTACACAAAAAATTCAATTTCTGCTGATAAGCCTACTGTATTTTTTTGAAAATATTGATCTCCTGTGTCGAATTCAAAAGTGTTTGCGCATACAGACAACAGAATATTAGATGGAAGATCGTCCCCCTCCTCTCAAGCTATGCCTTGATGAGAGTACTGCCTATCCAATGCTGGATTTGTATTGAACGCTCTTCACTTGGCAATCATTATTTCTAATGATTTGTCAGGAATGAAGCAAATCAGACGTCATCGTCTATGGAGAATCGGAGACAGTTTAAAGTCAATCAGCTCAGCAATGAATCGGAGAAGAACAGACTGGAGACCTGACAGTAACGAAACTAGAATTGATTTTTAGATAAAGAATGAAAGTTTCATTTGCATGGAAACACGATACCATCCACCCAGCATCCCTCATGGGCATACAAAAAGTATGATTACGACCGTTGCGAGAATTTATAGGCGTACATAAGTAAAAACGTCTCGAGATGTGGGTAAGTGTTCTGGTTGGCTGTTTGTATGGAATATGTATTGCTTAGAAAAAGCATGTATCAATCTCAAACCACGCCTGAATATTTGTCATGAGCCAGCATGTTAAGATGAGGCCCATTATCACCGCTCATGTCTCTTTACTTAGAATAGGGTTGGGTTCTAATGCTCCTTCGATTGGGGTAGATTGTTCGTATTAATTTAAGAGAATGGCTGAAGACTGACGAAAAGTAATCCGATCGAGGTTTCCAACCAAACGCCCTCGACGCCACGAATATTATAGAAAGATAGTGTAAATATTGAGATCAGTAACTGAACAACCGTTGCGTCAAAATTTGAGGTCATTAAAAAAAAATTCTTAAGCAGTTGTTATTCTGGAAACAAAAAAA
The DNA here is from genome assembly GCA_963457665.1 of Thysanoteuthis rhombus. Lineage (NCBI taxonomy): Eukaryota > Metazoa > Mollusca > Cephalopoda > Oegopsida > Thysanoteuthidae > Thysanoteuthis > Thysanoteuthis major. Next base: position 2,654,626 of record OY735212.1, on the reverse strand, counting down.
TGTTTGTGCCGATTAGTGTGTAGTTTCATTTCATGGATATTCGCCAAGCTCAAACTAATGTCGTACAAGGACAAATATGGTCGGAATAAATTCTATTTATGACCTCATTGGCAGATTAAACAGAGTAAAAACATTTATAAAAAAAGCTTCGGAGAATTCAGATGTTATCCCTTTCCTTAAAAAGTTATTCCTTTCCTTAAAAAGTGTATTGTGCTCTTCGATATTTGGAGACAAACAAACAAAAAAAACGATCAAGGTGAGGCATCAAATGGTCAAAATAAAGAGAATTTTTTTTTCTCTAAAATGGTCCTAGTTGAGTACTGATACCAAAAACTGCTTGTCACACACACACACACACACACACACACACACACACACACACATACGCACATACACACACACTCACACATACACACACATACGCATGCACACGCACACACACAGATGCACATGCATACATAGGAAGGGAAGAACCCATCGCCACCTATGGTGACTACAGTTGTTCAATGAATAAATGTATACTTGAGTTTCTCTTTGAGGACGACAGAAGAGGAGAATATCAATGATAAACACAACCAAGTAGATATTTAATAAGCTTAAGTTAGTCTTACAGAAGATGAAATGTCAGGAATTCCAATGATACTCAACAGACTCTTATTACTCTTGTTTTGCCTTGTGCTACACTAGGTTGAACCAAGCGAATATCCATGAAATGAACTTCTACACTGATCGGCACAAATACTTTTCAGAATAATAACTGCGTAAGACAGAACTGAGAGAAATAAAGTCAGAAAAAAACTCTTAATAATCAATAAGCCTTTTAGTTTTATTGAAGCACAGTTTACCTTTGCTGTCAAAAGATGACGGCTATGATTGAATATATTTGTAATTGTATTGTACTTATCAAATATAATCTCACATAGCATTTTCTTGTTTGGATTCTATATTTTATGAATATTGAAGTAAACTACAAGTGTAAGTAAAGTATATATAACGATGATGGCTCTCAGATCTGATACGCATTTGATAATTTCGTTCGAAACTTTCAGTGGTGACTATGGACCCATAGATTATCGGTGAACTTTGACCTGGTCAATCATCATAAGAAGTAGTTGCAGCAGCCTTTGGACGTGATTCGTAAGACCTCTCTTTCACTGGCGTCGCAGGGTCAATATGTCTACTTCGTCATGCAATTTTAAATATTGCCAAACACAGTTTTGAACATAATCTCCGGGGATCCATGTTGTGGATCGTGATATCAAGGGGTTGTTTACTATTATTAGGACATGACCGACCCATTGTCATTTGAGTTTTCTGATGGACTCTATGAAATTCCCGATTCACACTTTTTCTCTGGTATACCGTGTTGTCTTGTGATACCTCAGTGTGATGGTGAACACAATTCTCTTAATCAGTTGGGTTCATCTCTATGGGTGATAATCGGAAGGAAACATTTGTTGTATACTCTTCTTTTTTAGTTGAAGGTTGAGCTTGGTCTACTAATAGCATTCCAATTGACTAGTGATTCTTTGCTCGATTTCTTCTTCTATTTTCTTTTTTTTAAAAGATTCCAAGGAAGTTTGTTGTCTTAGGTAAATATAGAGATCTAATTTCTTCAGGTCAGTGTTTTCGATTTCAATTGTTGTGCCGTTGGCCTCAACATGTTCGTTGTACAAATCATTTGTTTCACTGAAATTAATTTTGATTTCTTCTTCCTTTGACCACTCTCTTGCTGTTTTTACTGGTGCATTATCTTTTTGAAAATTTGGAGAAGCACTTTTGAATTCTGTGAATCATTCCTTTCCTTAAAAAGTGTATTGTGCTCTTCGATATTTGGAGATTGAAACCATCATATATATTCAACAACACCCGCTGTCGTAAATACAACTAAATCATCAAACATTCTACCATGTTTCAGAGTTTTTGCATGCATTCAGTATTGAGTCATTCACAAGATCTATGAGGACAACGTTCAGGAAAATCGTCTCCAAGCTAAATTCTGGACCGATCACTCAAAAATACTCTCCCAAATCAGTCTGAACCAGACGAAAAAATATCGTCTATCTTTAATGATCCAATTTACCGACAGGGCATTTCTAGCATATTATTAAGAGGAAACCTGTTTCTGTCAATCTCTTTGTTCGGGGTGATCAATAGTAGGTAGCGATTCTAAACTCCAGTCAACTCCCACAAACTTAGCCTTTTGTCTCTTGAGTCCTTCCTTAGTCCTTATTTCTTATAGTTGAGCCTGACTGTTGAAAACCTAGACTAAATCTACTAATGCAATTCAGTAATCAGTCTTTTTATTCCCGTCGTTGAAAAAACACTGACAATTTATGAACAAAAATGGATTTGCAAAAATGGCAGCCTTTACGTACGTGATAAATGAAATTTGAAACCAATCATTCAAATCTCATGCTTTTTTTCTTTGTACTAAGATCTTCCCCTACTTATTTTTGTAGTCGCATCTCGACATATCTATTAAATGTCTCCTCAATCAATTATCTGCAAGGCTAATAGGATTTTCACGCTCAAAGAAATCGTTCTAAAGACTCGTGGATCTACCATAGAAGTGATTAGTCCATTGATTGACATCTTACCAAAAAAAAACAAAACAAAACCCAGTCTTCTTTTTACTATGCGATCTGCCGGTTGTTATTCTGCGGTTGTCTTTGTTACATCTATCTTCCGGCAATTGGAGTCGAAGAAGGGGAAAAAAACTCATTTCCAGTTGATAGACAGTTCAGTGAAACGTTTTCTTTTTATTATCATTCTCATGCAATGTGGTTGAAATGAATGATGACTGTCGTCATGATGCGGTGAATAACTTTCCTTTAACTCGTAGATATGCATTCTTTCGGAAGTTCAGAGAGGCATAACGTTTATCGTCACGGGAAAGGGAATCTTAGGACAGAGTTCGAATTTGAGTTTCCATTGAGGCTCTTTACGTTCATTTCCGACTCATGCCTTTCGGGAAGGCGTTAATCTACTTCTCTCCACTGCTAGGGATGAATATAAAAGCAGTTGCGATCTTCTAGAAGTGTTAAGCAGTCAATTTAAGAGAGTGTTACTCTAGCAGAAGAAAAAAGCTCACATTTTGACGGTTTCTATTGCTTACCTGACACCTGGTAAAGGAGGATGGTTAAAGGAGTGCTGACATCTCTACTCCATACAAAACCTAATTGCTACTGAAACTGCAGCTGAGTCGTTGAGGTCCTAAAATCCATATGTACTCTACAGGAATAGAAAAATATACATTTATCAATTCATGAATATACTGCCCGCCACTAAAACAAAATGAAAATCATTCCAGTAGTCCATGGCCATTTATTCAAATATTCATTACGTTTGCAGAAAGTGCAGCAATTTCTCAATAGATGGGGGATTATGGTATCGTTTTCTGAATAAAGTCATTTTTGTTAAAACTTGCTTATACGAATCTGAAATTTAATAGCTCAACACAGCATACGGGTAACTTTTTTTTACATCCATATAACCAATCATTGTCTTCTTGTTGGAGTATCTTGGGCATAGATTCAAGATTTTCTACATTGAGCGATAGATCAAACACACTCATCATGTAAGTAGGGGGATATAATTTCAGTATTAGTGGAATTTGTTACTAATGATTAGCTGTGATCTATGGTGCTTCTTTTATTAGGTTTACTGTGTGCTACAGTTGCATTAAAACGCAAAAATATTTTAGCACATGTAAAAAGTACCCGGCAAGTAGATCCTTTTTGGTTCGATATAGGGAAAGCAGTCCCGATTATGTATTGTTTTCACGTCCATTGTTCATTCGATGTTAGAACGGTGAATGAATAAAAATCAATAAGAGAATTCATAAAAGAAAACAAATTTAGATTGGGCAGAACTGATAATTGTTTGTAATCTTAATTCTGATTCCCATTGATTATATAATTTCCACAATCGGGTCCAGCTTCACGACATTCTACCAAAAAGGCTTCCACTGTCAATCGCTTTCTATAGACACTGGAATATTTCCATGTCTTTTTGCATCAGTAGCACACAGCACACCCAAGATACAAAGCACCATATACCATTGATGGTTAGATAAGCATAGTAACAATGATTCCTCGTCGCCTGTTAAGCTAATGCTACCTTGTAGCATTTTTTCAGAGAAGCAATTTCAGACAATGAGATGTTTGCTGTTCTATTGCAGAGATTCTATCTAGAAGCGATACAAAAAAAACATGCTTGGAAAAGAAAATCGATTTTTTCTTATCTAGTGCATTTGACAAAAGTCTGTGCATGTGGTTTTTCTTATTCAAACCTTTGATTGAAATGTCTCTGTTTATTTACTACAAAGAAAGGTAAGATATCAATAACCTCAATTCACATCAAACACTAAAGACTGCATACATACATACATACATACACACACACTCAGACACACCCACATACAAACATGGACACGTGCGTACATCTATGTATGTGTGCGTACCTGCACGTGTTTGTGTGCGTGTGTACGTGTGTTGGTCCGTCCGTGTGTAATTGTTTGCGTATTTGTGTCTATCCTACACATAATATTAGGCTGGGTGATTGGTGATAAAATATTATAGAGTCCCCAACGTTTTTGTTTACAAAGATGTTCAATAATCAGCGGGCTGTATAAGAAGTGACAGCTTAATGACGTATTCTAGCTGCCTTACACTTCCCTCGCTTAATATCAAAGTCTCTCTCACCATCTTTCACTCACACACACACACTCTCTCTCTCTCTCTCTCTCTCTCTATATATATATATATATATATATATATATATATATATATATATTCTTATGCTTTTATCTATGCAAACAGTATAAACAACCGCTGGACATAATGGCTCACAATGTGGATCCCCAAAGATCATACGCATTTTTTTTTGTTACAAAGATGTTCAATAATCAGTAGGAAAGAATGAGATTTTATCAATATCTTCTTGCTACCTCCCCTCGGTCTGTCTCCCTGTCTGTCTCTCAGTCTGTCTCTCTGTCTATCCTTTCTCCCTCTTTCTCTCTTTCTCTATTTATTTATCTATCTCTCTCTCTCCCCTTTCTCTCACCCTCTCTCTCTCTCTCTCTGTATATATGTATGTATACTTATGTTTCTTTATATTTAGACAATGCAAACAAACACTGGACATCACGACTAACAACGTGGATCCCTAAAGACCATATGCGAAATTGTGGCTGACGGAGAGTAAGTTATCGTGGCGAGCTAGATAAAATTCACGAAGTACCAGTTCTCTGATGCCCATGATAGAGAGGTCTAGTGAATCTTGGGGGGGGGGTCTATGTCCAACGACAGACGCTAAAAAGCCGTTGCTTTCGACGACGACGACGACGACGACGACGATGATGATGATGATGATGATGATGATGAAACAATGCAGAGTGCGCAATATCTTATTATAATTAGAATTCATAATACAAAACTTATATATATATATATATATATATATATATATTTAAAGAGAGAGAGAGAGGGGAAAGAGAGAGTAGAATGTGGATTCGCTAAACAAACTAGCTAATGTTTCTGACCTGTTTGGGCTTCATCAAGCAATTTATATTATTGATTTATTATCATATTATGTTATACTGCTAGACTGATTTGTACCACATATACTGTATATATATATATATATATATATATATATATATATATATATATATATATATATATATATATATATATTGCTATTCGTAAGTGCGTGGTGGAAAATAGCATAAAACAATTTAAGTGTATAAATATGTATGTGTTAGTCAAAAGTTTGCTGTCACTTTAAACTATCTTCCTTCTAAAATAGCATTCGAATGATTTCAGAAAGCGAAAATATTTCACCTATAGAAGACAAAATGTCTAACAGCTGTTACAACAAAGCTTTCAGAACTGTGTCGTATGCTTGTTTGTTTGTTCCAGCGCTCCCAACCATACAGTTTTGGCATCAGTACTCCACTAGACTCTTTTATAATTTTAGACATTTCGGCGAGCTTATTCTGGTGGGTTTATTCGTTCGAAGTTTTCAAGCGTTCCAGACCATACCATTTCATCTATAGACTTGAGACTTGGCATCAGTACAACGCTTCAGTTTTATCTTTTTTTTTTCTAGTAAAAAATGCTTTTTGATACTCGGGAGCCTCATGCTGATAGGTTTATTAAAAATATAAAAATTCCCAGACATTGTCTTTTTCTCTATTTCCCAGTGAAAAACACCAGTGATATCATGAGTAGGATTTATTATGATCAGATTTATTTTTACTTTCTTCTCATGATTCCAAATTTTGACACCATGTTTGTTCCATTATTGACTGTAATGCTAAATTAAATACAGTTTTGTTTATCTTTCAAAAAATAATTTCCCTCGGTCAGTATAACTACCGGAACGACATTAAATAATCAGATTGCTTGAAAAAAACTTATTTCACGTGTCACAAAGAAATATATTTCAAAAATTATGTCGGAAATTCGAAAGGTTTAGGGAGCTCTGTTTTGCAAGCCGACAAATATTAGAAATTAAAACTTGTTCGGCAGATCTATCTAATTTTCCACGGGTCCAGATTGTTACTGTGAAAATATCTCGAATCAACAAAACTGACTGATTTGTGAGAATAACGATATTCGCATATAAACAGTGACATATCATTAAACAATGATATATAAAGATCTTTTTTGGTTTCAGTTATGTATTTCAACTAGCGTGCTCAATTGTTTTTTTTATTGAAAATCATATTTCAGCACGCGTTCCTCTTCCTTCCCTGCATCCGTTCTGTTTTACTATCATTCCAATTGTAGCTGTTTTTACAAATAGCTTTTCTTCGTTTCCCGTTCGGGTTTCCAAATGACTTTGCAGGATCATCAGCCATATTGACGTTGATTTCACGACGTCAGGAACAGCCTCGTTTTCACTTCTCACGAATGTTTCCTCTTGACTGATAGGCTGCAATTTCGAATAGAACAAATGTGAAGGAACTCACACACGCACGCACGTGCGCACGTGTACGTGTATGTGTCTGTGGTTGAGTTGTTATGCACATTTGTGTGTGTGTGTGTGTGTATGTGTGTGTGTGTGTGTGTATACATCACCTAAGTGCATGGTTTTCGATAACTTGATCTCGGCTATTTCTTTTCATCTATTGTTTAGGTGAGTGGCTTTGTGTATGAACGTGCTTATTGGCTACTGTGATTATCTTTGATATTTAACATTTATACCTATTTCACTGAATATATATGTTTATCAATTTCTCTCTCTCTCTCTCTTTTTCTCTCTCTCTCTATATATGTGTGTATGTATGTGTGCATGTATATAGATATGTATACATGTATATATATAAATATGTTTGCATGTATATTTATATATATATAGGTCTATATATGTATATGTATTTATAGATATGTATATATATATATAAATATATATATATATATATATTTATGTGTATGAGTGCGAATACAATTATTCATGCAAGTTATGGAATCGTCATACATATATGCATATATATATATATATATATATATATATATATATATATATATATATATATATATATATATATTGTGGAGTGGATATATTTGATGAGACGAAATTAATTATGAATAGGGTTATTTTATGTAGAGACTTATCTGAAATCATTTTTGTCATTATACGGTCAATACATCACTCAATTTAGCCAACGTAAATAGAATAATCAATCAAAGAAAATGGGACTGCCGTAGGAATCGAACCTGACACTGATAGAGGGTTTGTATGTTGAAAATCTGATACTTTGAATATGTATTTTGAATCGTTCTACACATTCAATAATAGCCTATATATGAGTTGTATCGATTTCAATGAATATATAATCTTATCTGTCTATCTATTTACATATTTATTAGAAACTATCAACTAAAAAATGACACAAAAATTGACAATATGTGTTCATTAAGTTTTTTAACTTGATGTTGCTGACTAAATAGAGTCAGAAATATTTTTCTCTTTCTATCTATTCATCTGAATTAAACATACATTTGGAAACAATTTCGAAAAGATATTTGAATATTTATGTTCAAAATGTATTCAATTATAAACTTGTAGCATTTTAGAATGATTTTCATGTTAAAATTTCTCTATTATCAATCATATGTGCTTATATATATATATATATATATATATATATATATATGTGTATGTATATATGTGTGTTTGTGTGTGTGTGTGTATTTCAAGTGTTTCTCCTTTTACACACACACACACACATACATATATATATATATATATATATATATATATATATATATATATATATATATATATATTACACAACCCGTGATAATCTTTAGTGCTACTAATACATACATATATATATATATACATTACTTTACTCTTTTGTAGAAAACTGAGAGATCAATATTAATTTCATAGATTTTCAGTTTGGCCTCAATCAACATAAAATTTATACACAAATTCTGTTTTTCAAGGATTAGAAAAATATTTATTTTCACTGAACACATTCAACTTTTTTGCCACTAAGCCTACTATAAACACTTGCATGGTTCTAGTCGAAGCAATTACAACAACTACCAATTTTTGAAAGGTATTTTTCTTTCATCTAAAATCATTTTGTTGATTTTTATTGCCACTTATTCAACTCAGTCTATGGCATCGTTGAACCGTAAGAATTGGAAAGAATTGCACTATGAATGCGACCTTCCTAATCCCGGGTAGCGAATGTTATTTTCGGACTGCTGATGTGTTAAATGTGTAGAAAATGTCAATTATTCCCTCTTCACCTTCCTTTTGTGATCAGGAGAGTTAAATTTCACAATTGTACAGCGGATGAATTTACGTATCTTTATACTCATTTTTTTAAATCACATTTTTTCAGAAGAACAGAAACTTATGAATATGAATCAATATGCATTTAAATCAATGTTGAATCAAAATGATCACGAATAATGCTGTGGTAGTTTTTCGAGATTAACGATGTGTACTTTGATTCCCTTTAACGAATCAAACCCAAAATATAATTTGCTGAGATGTTCTCCTACGTTTTTTGGTCGTGGCGTTTAAAGTCCAGTATAGCCTGGGGGAAGCATTCACCTTGCTCTTCAGAATCTGCTCCAATGTTTGAATTTATCAAAATGAGTGTCACGGATATAGACCGGGAAGTCAATGGCTATGAGCTTTGCCTCATTGAGTACTCCGCTAAGATGAACGAGACCTGCACTGCATATTCAGGTGCACTTGACCAGGGATTAAGACGGATTCTGGACATCTCATTTCACCTGCAATGCAACGGTGTCAAGATTTTGCCAGAAACCTTGAAGTACAATGTGTTCGGACGAGAGGTCATCGATGACATCAGAATGGTGGCATTCCCGATGGATCTCAGAGTTCCCCTACAGTTTCTGCCTTTTGTACAGCAAGGACACATTGGAACATAACCAAAAGTGAGATCAGCCCTCGCCATTTGAATTCTATATAGTGGTAAGCAACATCACATGGTAGCCACTAATTGACTGCTGAAAGGTGCTGATGTCACCACTGCTGATCAATTGAGAAACATTTTGCCACAACTCCGAGCAAGAAAGATGTATTACAAAATATCAATAATCAGATCACAAAATCAAAGTTTGAAGAGAATAATTGACATTTTCTGTACTTTTTAGACACAATCAATTAGTAATTAACACTTATTACTCGGGGAGAAAACAAATGATAGTTGTTACAAGAACACTTAAAAGATGAAATATGTTCCCTTTCCGTTAAAAACAGTAAAAATTCTCTAATTGAGTTTACATGATCCAAAAGTCCACCTGTGTAGTAGAGCCAGTGAACAGACGCATCATCCATGTCACTTAGCCAGATGAAGGTTTCGGTGTTGTAGTTTATAAGGCCAGTTCTTCAGAGAATTCACTGTTTGAAATGTTCTGGTCTTATCATCGGAAAAGCCCCCCCCTTCCTACCGACCATATACAACAAGAAAGATGTGATCGGCCAGAACGTTGTGGTAACAACTATAGAATGGATGCGAGAATCGCAATAGCTTTTAGTATTTTGAATTTGTCTAATTTCTGGATATTACGGGTCATTGAAATTATAATTACCTTTTTAGATATTAGTGCTACTACTATCATATACCCGTCAGGAGTTACTTACATACAGATCGTCAGTGAGGGACCAAAAGTTTAAAAAAAATTTATAACTTAAAGTATGAGGCTCTGCCAGGACCGTACACACACCTGTCCGGATATGTCCAGATAGGATCAGCCAGGTGCAGATGCCTGACATTCGCTATTAGCATCCCTACGCAACCGGACTTCCCTCGGACAGAATTTAGAGCAAACGTCTAAAAATTAATGAAATCAGGGGGGGGGGGTCAGGCCACGTAATACTGCTAAATGCCAAAGTCCAGGCACGTAGGAATACAAAATTTCGACGCCAGGACATCTATAGATGCAGAACGTTGGTATTTAGCATCTTTACGCGCCTGGGCATTCCAAGTCATATTTTGAAATAACCATCTACAATTTACTAAAATACGTCTGGCGGAAGTCCGGCCGAGTGGACGTGCTAAATGCCCGTGTCTGGCATCCGTAACTGGCTAAATCTATCTGGAAACACCCGGACGTATCTGAAAAAGGTCTGCTTAAGACCTTGTTGGCCCTCGTACTGTCAAAACAGATTCTTACTTTGCCCAGTCGTTCAGACAGATATTAGAGTCACGGGTGACGCCGAAATATGTCAAGAGAAAAAAATAGGAAAAATGAAAATGAAATTCAATTTCCAAAAATTTATTATGGGAAATAGTTACTAAAAAATGGGAAAGAGAATAATATAGAAAAAGAAGATAAGAACAGAGAAAGCTTCACTGGAAAATCGATACAAGATTTTAGAAACTTGATACAATTGTTATCAATTATGTTCTGGAATTTAGAAGGGAAAAAAAACAAGAATTATCATACTCCGGGGTTTTTCCTTGAAACAAGATGCGTTAAAATTTGTTTTCTTTCAAGTAAACAATCGATGTTTGTGATTTTGCTTCCATATTTATCAAGGTAAGACATCTTAAGGGACAAACAACCTTATCATTCTCATGAATTTCAATTTTATTATAGAAATCATAGTGCCATTAGTGGGAAAAAATATTCGAGTAAAATCTGATGTAAAAATCATTAGAACACAGTACACCTTATAGAACCAGGAATTTATTTTTATCGTGCAAAAATTCGTATCAATGTAATCAAATTTCTTTAAAATGTTCCAATCATTCCCGTTTATACGCAATGTATTTTTGTTTATCTTGTAAAAAAATAGTAAACAAAGATTTCACTCGCAGAAGAAAAAGGCACAAATTTAACTTTTTTAAACAAAGAGAAAAACAAAATTCATGCCAAAAAAATATATAAATCTACGAAACAGAATCAAAGAAAAGATTCTCTTTTGATTCTTAATTGTGATCAATAAAATTACGGATTAAACACGACTAAATAATTCAACCAATCAAATACAACGAAAATTAATCGTGGAGAATATTTAGAATAAACCATCAACTATCATCATCTTCATCAACTGTTTTTTATCGTCGGTCGTTCGACATAGACCTTCCCCAGTATTCGCCTGATCTCTCTATCGTGGGCATTGTGAAGCCAATACTTTCTGAACTTTTTTAGTTAGTCTCTCCATTTTGCATTCTACCGGTTTTGGTTATGCCTGTGATCTCCAGAGATCTATGTTGTGAGTTGTAATATCTATTGGTTGTCCGCCATTCTTGCAGAATGACCAGCCCATTGCCATTCAAATTTTCTGATGGATTATATGATATTACGGATTTTTCCCTGAAATACTATGCTATGTTGTGATCACTCCATGTGAGGTTGAGCATGATTCTTTCATGTGCACATTGCATGATTCTCAGTTTGCAGGTCTGTCTCTTGGTTAGGTTCCATGTCTCAGCTCCATAGGTGACTATCAGCTGTATACTCTTCTTTTTAGGACTAATGAGATTTTCTTCTTCTTGAAGGTCAATCTTGCTCTGTCGAAGGCCTACCAACCAAGATTAATTCTTCGCTTAATTCCTTCTCCTTTTGAGGATTTCATGGAGATTCGTTGTCCTTGGTAGTTGCAGTCATCTACTTTTTCAGTTTGTTTTTCATTTTGATTGTAGTGTGTTTATTTCCGACGTGATTGTTCTGCATGACCTTTATTTTGTTGAAGTTTTTCTGAGAATCGACTTCCTAACTTTGTTGGAGGTGGTGGAGGTTCTCTGCAAAAAGCACAATGTCGTCTGCAATTGCTTAAATATTCGCCGTGTAATCTGATTCCCTTATTTCTCAGTCAAAGTTTCGGAAGATCATCTCGAGGAAGGCTGTGAAGAGTTTAGATGAAGTAGTATCAACTTGATGTACCTCTTTTTGAGCTGAAAGGACTCCGAGTCTTGATGCAGCCTTAAAGGCTTTATGTAGCCTTACTGTGACAGTGTATATCTTGAAGTACGCGGGCATAAACGGGGTTTACACCGAGTAGATAGTCTCAATGACCAAGGAACTTTCAACCGAGTCAGACGCCTTCTTGAAGTCAATAAGGTTAGTAAGATCATCACTAAGAAACTAGCAATTCAATACAACTTATTCTCAAAACAGAGTAAAATCCCAGATGACTGGAACACTTCAATCATGATGCTGTTCTATAAAAAAAGAAACCTGAAAGACTTCAGCAACTACGGACCAATAAGACTACTCACCTGGATGGACAACTTTTTACGAAAATCATCAGCAACCGAATCACCAAAATGGTAGATGAAAACCAACCACAGGTGCAAACCGGCTTTAGAAAAACTTATTCTACCATGGACTATTTGTATTCAAGGGATCTTTATTGAATATACCCTTTCTTTCGTTCTGTTCTCTTATCAATATGTTATATGCATCAAATTGTGACAAATCCACAATTGATATTAAGTTATGGAGGGTGACTGCCAACAAACTGAAGGAAATTTGCAGATTGTTGGATGAAGCATTGTGAGACTTTTTTTTAATTGACTATATTTTACCTCCCTCCTGGAAGCTGCTAAATATTCAGATGGAGGAGAAATGTCGAATCTAATTTTGAAAAAATAAGTACCTTCATTTAAAATATAAAATAGTTTTATCAAAAAAAAAAAAAAAAAACAAACTCAAGTACCTTAATTTGAAGCCTATTCCATTTTATTCAAACTCATAACCACCTTTATTCAACACACAAGTACTGGTTGTCAAGATGGTTTTTCTATCAGTCTTAAATATCCTATAAAATGTGTAGAAAAATATATTTGTATAGATTTTTTTTAACCCTTCCGAGACGTATGAGACATATGAATTCTGAGGTTGCTAAGTTCTTTGGAATATATATATCAGATAAATCTCATTTTAAAGTATATTGAGACGTATGCATAACGAAAAAATAAAGTAGAAGAGATTTTCCTGGTCTTTACAACCGCAGGCAATGACATCAACATAGAATAAAAATTACGGACTGAACAGGAAAGAGGGGTTGGCGAATGAATCTGTTAATTTCCGAGTTTTTCCATCCTTTCTAGAATACATCTCTAATGAGACAAATATATCATTATGGTTCTAAAAAAATAGTTTTATCTGATAAAGCAATAGGCTTCTTTTACTATTCAATCACAATTAAAACTTTTTTCCCTTTACAAATACTTTTTCCAAAAGATCAGGAATTAAGTAACTTAACTATTCTGTTCATGTGACCTCTGAATAAGAAAAACTGTGCATTGAAACCAAGGGTACGGAATTAGAATACACCTGAAATGTGCTGAATTAAAGAATACTAAAAAAACTGGAAAAATATTTCGTATTTTCCGCGTTCCGATTTTGTTTATCTGTTTATAACCTTTAAGTAACCGAAATAGTGTATCATAGCCAGAAATATGGAAATACCAAACCTCTAAGACTAGCTAACTTAAATATTGCAAATATTTGCAACTGAATAATGATAGGGTGGGTTATGAATTTGCACTCACTTTCATCTTCATCATAACGATTGATATATGTAAGGAGATAACTATTAAATCTCAATTAAAGAATAAATTACCTTTTCGATCTATTCGCTAATGAGCGAAAATCGATGTTCATTCTGGTCACAAAATGTCTAGCAAAGGGTGATCCAATAGCTTTGTGTTCTTGCAGTTGAAATTTCAGTGAAGTGAAATCCACCGCTGTCTATCAAAAATGGCTTTTTTGTTGTATCAGGAAAGCTTTAAAACAAATTAAAATTTCCCTCAAATATTTCTTGAATAAAAGTACCTATACATTTGAATAAATTACTTGGAATGCCAATGAAAAATACTGAGGTTTTGAACAGAGATATGCATATCTATTTTATCAAGGGTCCATATGATTTGTATTAAATACTTATATTCCAAATAGAATATGTATAAGTAAAATTATGAGCATTAAAGCAACCTAACTGAACAAAACGTTCTTGAAATGTTTATTTTAGGTATAATTTAAAAAAAAAGTTCTAGTTACATCTCTTAATCACTAGGTAAGTTAGTATTGTGCTTCCACTGGCCACAGCTTCAGCTGTGTATGCTTTGGCTCGACGTATTACCACTCATGCACACAGTTGGCAACATGGAAAATATACTTAGAAACGACCAGCCCCCCAAGTGGCGCCACTCCATTCATTCTGTGCTATTTTACCCGCAGCTATGAGAGAGGGACACTAGTACTATTTGAGCACAAACTGTCACCGAGTACATTCTCCGTGCCGGTACCCATTGGGCCTCCCTGACTTTCCTCAGCAGTCATGTGATTGGTTAACACTCATTAATCGAGAACTGCTCTGTCCGTCCCGATGGACAAGTGCTTGACGCCAATTTTCAAAAGAGCAGGGAAGTCATGCTTTAAGAAATAAGGAATCAATATTTGTACAAATTGCACGAAGTGTTGTTTTGACGAAAGTTTGTTTTTATCGCTATCTGTGGAATTGGTTTTCTCTTGGTCTTACAATGACTTGTTATGATTTCTCTCTTTCTCCCCCCCCTCTCTCTCTCTCTCTCTCTCTCTCTCTATCTATATATATATATATATATATATATATATATATATATATATATATAGCTAACTAAATAGCTAGCTATCACCACTTCATACACGCAGACAAACAAACCATTGCTATTTTTGACAGATGTTCCATAGGGCACGTGGCGAGAAAAAAGAACATCAGATGGAGAAAAGATTAATTAATACCGGTGGGACAGTAAAAACAGTAGGAAAAGGCCAGACACAAAATGGAGAGACGAGATGGAAAAGTTCTGGAAAGATATGTTGGATGATGATGATTTTTTTTCATCTCGATTTCATCTGCTTTTTGTCCCAACCATCAGTCTAGGGCAACTAATAAACTGCGCACATCTGACATAAAATAGTTTCTTGATTGAATTGAGACTTGAACCTCATCAAGAAGCATGTCCATGATAAGACAACTTCCCCCTTGATTGGACTACAAGAGTTTTCTTTCTGATCAGCAAAACTTCAAAACTGGCCCAGAAGATTATATTTCAAACAACCCTAACCAAACCGATATCTAATTCCAAAATCCTCCAACTCGTAATTACTCTCAACTCACAAACTCACTATTCTTTACACTATACCTTTACCTAGGCCCAGATATACTTAATATTGGCATACCTTATAATACCCCAACATCTAATCCCCCTTTATGCATATCCAACATTGAGAACTTAACACAGTTACACATACCCCAGCATTTAAGAACCTTTTTATGGTATTTCATATGTTTAACTCAAAGCTACCAGACTTTCAGAACGTCTACAATGACCATTAAGGATACAGAATAGACATTTCCCAAAGGATGTTTGATCAAACATAACATGGACCCTCTTACCCCACTATTTTGATAAACATCAGATATAGTGTCATCCCCGACTTACCAAGTACTAAAACAGCCTAACATTAAACTACTATCCAGCTCCCCAGTATCCATGACAACCAATGCTCAAGAATGCCTGCCCCTTTGATCAGTACAACCAATAAAATACCCATAACTGCTGACACTATTTCCAATAAAATATCCAAGCATACCACCACAGATTTCTCCAGAGACAGAATACAGTCCAGACTGACCATTGGGACCACGAGGCATCGGCTTTTTCGATTTCCATTTTTGCAACCAAAGCAAAAATCTGATGTCAAATTTGTTTTCTATGGAAATCTTTTAACAACTAAAGGGTACACAAACGCTATTGAAGATGGGAACCCATCCCCAAAACATGCGGTTAGGGTTGATTAGTTTGTGTTAAGTTCGTTAGGAGAGAGAGTTTTGAGTTTGTTAATACACATATTGTCATAGAGTTCTAGAATTTTAGTCGTGTACGCATTTTTTTCTATTTCTTGAATGATTGTGAATCTTGTGTCCGTGCCAAAATTGTGTCTGAGGTGTGGATGTGTAGTTTTTATTGGGAGTAGGTTGGGATGATTCGGTGATTTAATCCTTTGCCTATTGTTATCAAGTGTTATGTTGAATAGCCCCTCAGACTTGCCTCACTATTGCAATTAGCATGTATTATATTCTAGGCGGTAGATGACATTTTTCCTCCCGCATTTAGAATTATGGTAGACTTGTTTGTGGTAAAGTTAATGAAAGTTTTCGTGGTGGCTTCTGGATATACTATTTCTTTTGTTGGCAGTTGCAAAATTTGTCAGTTTTGGGGATGGTGTTGTGTGAGACTTGATTATTTATTGTAGTGTTACTGCAAATCATATCTTTTATGTTTTTGGATGTGCGCTGACTATCATGGGTGATCGAGATGGACGTGTGGGAGAAAGATAGTTATGAGTGATATGCAGTCGAGTTTATTTTTGTTTGTGAAAAAGTATCTTCTCTGGGTATTGTAATGGCCTTCATTATGGTAGTTTTTTCAGGTGTTTGGGGTGGATAGAGTAGAAGTAGTTGTGAGTGTCTGTAGGTTTAGTATACAGGGTGGTCTGGATATTTTTCATCTATATAAATGCATGTTTCAAGAAAAGCTATGGAATCAGTGGATTTCTCAGAATCAAATTTAATATAGTCGCGCGTAGAGTACATATATATATATATATATATATATATGTATATGTATATACACACACACACACACACACATATATATATATATATATATATATATATATATATATATATATATATATACTAAACTAATAGTGCCCAGGACATGATAAACGTCTCTCACCAACTGAAAATAGTCAAGTATCAAAATGTAATCGAGAAGGGGTGGTGGTCAGCATTATACCTCATTGAAGTTGGCCACTGCTGCTTCTCAGCGACATCGGTACAATATTTCTTGCAAGCTATTGCGTTAGAATCAGAACAATTGAAGAAAGCCACTAGGAAGAAAACCATAGCAGCTGAGACTAACTCGTGATGGAAAACCCTCCTGCAGGTGAAGGCTAATTCAGCATTAGCGGCCCCATCAGGTGAAGCGTACAGGTTAAAGCACAGCACATTACTGACCCTGGGAAACCTGCAGAAGATGCTGAATGGTTAGCAAGGCAGCCCCTTTTTCTACCAATTGGATGTGGTACACCATATATTGAGTAGATACTGCATATCATATTCTTCGAGCAAAGCATCTTTGATGTCTATCTTACATTTACACACATACACACACATATACATATATTCCATGGGTGACCTTCCAGAAAGACGTCACATAAGTAAATTGGTTTCCTCATAAACAGAAAAAAACGATACAAAACACATATGCACCCGCATACACCTATAAACACAAACAAACGACTTGTCAAGAAAAACAAAACGGCATATATAAAATAAATGAATACACTAAGCATTTTGAATGCGTGTATCATAGTGATTCGCATTGAAGTGAACTAGGAGAATTGACCACAAACGGATTCTGTGTTCGCTTCTGTTTTTGCTTGTATCAGTTCTTATATCTTGATTATTCTTTAAACTCAGCATTTTTACTCCATCATCATCGCATAACATTCTATTTTACTAATCCATCCTGTGATAATCCACTCTTCTGTAGTCAGATTAGTAAATCTTTTCCGGCTGTTTTACATTCTTATAAAGCAACGTCTATACTTTTAACAGTCTATGTTACTACAAATGTAAGTATTGGAAACGTCTTCATTCAGTTTAAGCAAAGGAACATTACGAGTTTATGCGACGAGGCTTTTTAATATACTTTATTTACTTAGAAGATAACATGCAACCTAATACATTTGCAGATAATTACCTGCAGAAACCAGACAAATAAATACTAATCCCGTAATTGAATTTGGAATTATCCCCAAGACATATATTAAGCAATATATATATATATATATATATATATATATATATATATATATATATATATATATATATATATATATTTAGGTATGAATATAGCCATACAACAATGTCTATAACATGGTCTGACATTGGGCCATTACACTCAAGTAGGACCTAAATTCAGAATCAATGACCAGTGGAACTTATCAATTGACATTCGAAAAAAATGTAATGAAATTGATGCAGCCATTTATGTCAGCACATAGCTGGACACTCAGCAAGGAAGAAAGTTAACGGATGGGGCAAAGGTTAAGCGAATCATGTCAGTAAGATATGAGTTTAGTATATATATATATATATATATATATATATATATATATATATATATATATATATATAAAAAGGACTTTGCAGAATGGTTTGACAAGTGGAAGGAGCTAATGGAATTCTTCGAAGAGTATTAAGGTGCAGTAACCTTAAGTATGCTATTTTTTGGTTATCTTAAATTTCATGTGTCAGATCTTGAAAACCAACTGTCTGCAGTTTGTCAGGGACGGGCAGTTGTCTACTGAACAAAGACAGCTGCTCATTTTGGATGACCTTCCAGATCAACATAAGGTCATACTTAAATAAGCAAAATTGAAAGTGGACAGACAATAGAAATAAGCCGATGGTGTTTATGCTCACACGATCAATATGCGTTAAAATCTTGGACAAATTGCCTGAGGTCTTTGAAAATTGTTTTCAAGTGTTTGCCAACCTTAATTATTGCCAAATCTCTTCAACATTGTCGGTCACCGTGACCAAGTGGTAGAGTGCTTGTCACCTTTTCGGTAGGACAATCCATAGCTGAGCCATGTCAAAAACTTTAAAAGTAGTACTCGATGCCCCTCTTTAAGGGCTGAGGGTCTGGAAAGTCTGGATAGGGATGGGCGTCATCAGGGTAATTCGCTTAAAGCACAACCTTGAAACAATGTGGTCTGATGACACAGAAATAGGGACTGAAAACCCTGTACTAAATTGTAGGATTATATTCTATGGACGTAACTCAAGAGTGTTTTCAGCGACTTTGAAATTCTATTTCAGGAAACCTGAACTACTTAAGTAGAATCGATACGGTCGATATTTCATTTCGATCTTTTATCGACAATTTAAAATTAAATTAAGAACACATTCTCAAAACAAAGACTTTCGATAATCATCACGTCAAAATTAATTACATTTAGATATCAGGTATTGTAATAATTGATATGGTAACTTGAAACTCCTGATATCGAAATAAATGGACATCTTTTAAGATTTTTTAGAAGTGTGTATATCTGTTCCTAATAACTAACCTGCTGCTTACGCTTACATTGAATTACGTTTGTATGAAAACATGTTTCTTATCTATGATTGCATTCTTTCCAATGAGTATATTGATCTGATTACCTAAGTAGTATAGCAACTCTTCCAAATACCGATGTTAGTAACCCATTTCATTTTCCTAAATCGATTCTGGAGTAGATTCAGGCAGCTTAAAAGAAAAAAAAATTCTTAATTTGATTGATTTAAAGATTTGATTCTATAGTACATTTTTCTATCGGTACTCACAACCAAAACATATGCCAAAAGGTATGCCGTGTTTTGCTGATTGAAACTAAATTCTATTTCTAACTCTCAAAATGTTAGAGAAGCATGATTAGTATTTCCGACTGCCTATGAATAGTACTGCATACACATACACACACACAAACCCGGAAATCACACACACACATACGTGCACACACACACACACACATATATATATATTACTTATTTCTATGCCGTCAGAATTGACAGTTGTATTTAAATGATTTGGCAAATGTACTTAGTAATGGAAAATATGACAAACGACACAACTTACAGAATGAAATAGAGCAAATTCATGTGGCAAATTATATATATATATATATATATATATATATATATATATATATATATATATATATGAAAATGGAAATTGCAGTTGTTTTTTGCACATGTGAACAATTTAACATGTTTCGCTTGGGTATAACCGTGATCAGGGAAAATTAAAAAAAAAACAGATGGAAGAAGCAGACCTTTGCACCACTTCAAAGATGATAATTGGGCAGAAATTGTCATTATTTATTGTCATCTCACACTAAGGGGAAGGGTGGCGTGGGCTGCTCACATTTTTCATAAATATAGCCTAATCACCCAGTGTGCGTGTGTATCCAAGCTGGTAGAATTTATCAAGGATCTTGTTACAGTCATCATTCAGCGGTGGGATTTGCAATAAATTGTTTATGTGTGCTAAAAACATTTACATTTTTTTCCATATTGTCAACTATTAATATGGTTCTTGAAATTCGTTTAACTGAAGGTCAAGCGTACGCCAACCTTCAGTTCGTTTTGCGTTTTTTGGAGTCCAAGAAGGTTCTTAACAAAAAGGGAGATATCGTCAGGAAATCAGAGATTACTTAGGTATCCGCCGTCTATTCTGATTCTTTGTGTCGGTGTACATTTCCGAAGATCACCTCAAGGCAGGCAGTGAAGAGTTTTGGTGAGCTGCTATCACTTTGTCTAACACCTTTTCTGATCAAAATGGCTTAGCTTCTTTATGTAGTCTGATGAAGGAACTGCTGTCACGGTAGATATGTTGCACTGTTTTGACTTGTCCGGTGTTTACACCTTGTTGTATAGTTGCTTCAATGATTTGGGGGATTGCCATTCGGTCCAAGGCTTTTTTAAAGTCAATAAATGCTACGACTAGTAGAATTCTATATTCTGTTGCTTTCTCTCTTAGGTTGTTAATAGGATAGAGATGGTTGATGGACAAGTAGCTTCTTCTGGAGCTAGCTGTTCCCGTGCTTGTTTTCCATGTACAACGAAATTGTTGGAAACAACAATCAAAATCGAAAATACAGAACTGAAGAGAGTGAACAACTACATCTACTTAGGACAACGTGTCTCTATGAAATCCCCAAAAGGGAAGAAATTAAGCACAGAATCCTTGTAGGTTGACAAGCCTTCGGTAGAGCAAGCTCAACCTTCAAGAAGAAGAAAATCCCATCAGTCCTAAAAAGAAAAGTTTTTCAACTAAATCACATTAGTTTGGCAATCTTTCAGTAGAGCTAGTTCGAATTTGAAGAACAATGAAATCCCACGAGTCCTAAAAAGAAGGGTATAACACCAACACATCATCTCGATAGTCTCCTATGGAGCTTAATTATGGAGCCCAATCAAAAGATTGATCCTCAAACTGAGAACCATGCAACATGCATTTGAGAGAATCAGTCTCAGCTTAACATGGAGAGATCATAAGACAGCACAGATCATAAAAAAATCATATTAGAGAAAAGATAGGCTGGACCAGTTGTGAGAATGTCAGACAACTGCAAGAAATCACAACTCGCAACATTATCCCAATAAAATGTAGCCGACATAAAGTAAAATAATGTGACGAACTAATTCAAAAAATACTGGCTCTGCAATGCCCATGATAGAGATGTCTGGCGAATCGGACGCTTAAAAAGGTGATGATGATGATGACGATGATGATGAATGAAATTCTGTCATATCCTTATTCTCATGCTGATCACATACACATACGCACATAAATACAGACATACGCATATCTCTAAATAATGGATTCCTATGTCGAAGGCTTTTGTAGAACCAGCTACACGTTTTGGATTAGCTGATAACAGAAAATGAGATAAAGTGGCTGAAAATACTCACACCCTTGCATACACACATACATACACACACATATGTATAAATGTTTGAGTGTGGTAATTGTAGAGACGATTTCTTTGGGTAATTTTTTCGTTTGGCACCGGAATCGTCTGAGTTGCAGAACGAACTGTCCACCATGCAAATCAGTCTCCAAATCAGTCTCCATGCAAATCTACTCTACTGACTGAGCTATCTATGCTTTCGGTATCAGAAATTCGAAACAGCGTATTTACACTACAAATCTCTCTCTTCCATAGTCGTTGCTATAAACATTTGGATATGTATACATCAGTGTTCCTTTACTGTCGACAGTTCAGTTGGCTGTTCGATTTCTACTTGGTTAATTCCGGTGCCGAACGAAATATGATTCCAAATAAATTGCCTTTACAATTATCGCATTCAGTCAGACATAAATTGTCAAATCTAATGATACATGCATACGTAATTGTAATCATCTTATCATTCACATACACACACGTAATGATGTGTATGTGTGTACGTGTATGGATGTCTATGTGTACGTGGTCTTAGTTCTTTCAATGACGAACTGTCTGTTAATCGAAAGAGACAACTGATCAACGTCAAGTCTATTTTCAACTGCAAGATATCAGAAACAATATTTTCTCCTGAGCATTTACTTCCCTTCCACGTTTAGTTTGTTCTTTGATAATCAATTTTGTCTTTATAAATCCATCTATTCTCCTTCGTCAAACTCAAGTATGGAGTTGGCTTTGTTTTTCAATTGTATCAAGAAGAATTGTTTTCACTGCAAAGGAGGCAAATCTCCATGCTTTGTCCATCCCGTCAAGTTAAACCGAAGCAATGCATGATGAACATTTCCCTACCGTGAATCGAATTCACAACCAATTGATCGGTAGGTGACCCTCTTGCTGGCTGAGCTAAACTGAAAGGTCGTATAGCAAACATTTGAAAAATACAACGCCCAACTTGGTATTTGATTTTAAGTTAATTTCATCCTATTTTTTTCTAAAGAACACACACACACATATATATATATATGTGAGTGTGTGTGTATATATATATATATATATATATATATATATATATATGTATATGTATGTATATGTGTGCGTGGGGGGGTATCCACACCCCACGGTTTTCTTTCTTTCTTTCATATTCCAACATATCAAACATATTCGCACAATTTAGATCTTACAGCCAATTTTCTTACTCACTTTCTTTCTTTCTTTCTTTCTTTTGAATACTGTCATATTTCAGCACATTTAAATCACATATCGCTTATACTTTTATTTTTCTTATCCCCCCTTTTGGCTATTATTACTTTACCTTCTTTTATTTCATTTTCCTATAACTTTATCCTTTTTTTCTTTATTTCGTTCTTTTTGTCTTCTTTCTTTTCACTTAGTTTCTTCTTTCTTCGTTTGCTTCTGTCTTTTGTCTTTCTCTCTTTTTTTCTTTCTTTCACCTTTCTTTCTTTTTTCCTTTTTCTTTCTTTCTTCTCGTCTTTCTTTTGTCTTCCTTTTTTTCTCTTCTACTTTATTTTCCCCTTTTTGTCTCCTTCTTTTTTGTCTTTCTTTCTTTTAACTTTCTTCTTTTCTTTCACTTTTTTTCTTTCTATCTTTTAGTCTCTTTTCTTATGTTTACATTTTATATCCATTTTCAATTATATCATCACTTTCTTCCTTCTTTTACCAGGATAACTTTTCTTTTCTTACTTCCGTTTTTCTTTTCATTCGCCTCCTTTGTTTCTACCTGTCTCACCTTTTTTCTTTTCAATCTATTTTATTCAGGTCGTATATTCCTCATCCATATTCACACACATTCAACTTTTGGCCTCTCTTCATAAACTTAGATGAAGATCATTTATTACTGTCTTTGCCTTTCGTAAACTGTCTTTTTATTTATCAAATCCTCCTTCTGCATTACCTGCCATCTGCATTTCTTTCTTCCATTCAAGTCATCAGTAAATCTTTTCTTACATCTTCTTCAGGTTCCATATCTGTTGATGTTCGATCTCACAGAAGCCCTCCTATCCACTTTCGTCCTTACTAAATATTCATACTGCAACCTAGTCTATTCTCCGGTGTGTTTTTTTTTTTACCAGTTCAACTCTGGAAAAGCCCTTCATTCTCTTTCCGTAAATACATCCTTCTAGTTGTGTTTTGTAGATGTATTTTAGTTTGATTAGACGTCTGAAATATTCAAGTCTTTATCCTCAGAAAAATTTGATCAGTTTTTCTTCTTTCATTCATTCTTTGAAGCAATTCTTCCATTGTTGTTTTATCGTTCCCTAACTTTCAACATTCTATTCAGGATGTCAACATCTAAATACTTCCGTACACGTTCGAGTATTTTTGTTGCCGTATGAACTCAAAAGTATAAGGTACTCAATAGACAGCGTTTTAAAAATCTTTTCCATGTTTCAAAATTGATGTTTTTACTTATCATTATTGACTTAATCTTGTTAAGAACATCCTGTGCTATCAGCATATGGTGTGATACGTTTGCCGCATTCTATCGATAGTCGCTAAAAAGATACAAGGGAATCTTCTTGTTTAATTACTTTGTCCACGGTTTGTGGAAATTTGGCACCAAGGATCATCCATAATACAAACATAGTTTTTGTTTTCTTTGCAATTATTTTCGCCATTCCTTGAGGAAGAAACACATCAGTAAAAATACATCGATTTGAATTTGAAAAAAAGATGAATCTGTCTTCCTTCGTTAAACCACTCAATTGTTAATTTCTATCTCTCGGTGATTTGATTGCAAAAAAGTTGCTATGATTTGAACTAAGCTTTCTATCATTCCCCCTCCATAAAAGAAATAGGCGTAACAGACACTTTCAAATGAAGTCGTGATATCTCATCAGGAATCTTAATAAGATTTTCAGCAACACGTTTGCTTGTCATTTTCAGAAGGTAATGTCTTCGTAAAGAAAATGCCTGATGAGAAAAATGTTTATAATTATCGCCTCATCTTTCGACTAATTTGGACGTCAGCCACTGAACCCTGAACAACATAGCTATTACTTCCATCCACTGAATCCTATAATTACAAATACTTCGATTATTCTGAGTAATATATAAGGTGTATCTAAAGCGTACACAAGAATACATACTGTACTCCTCATAAGTATTTGAGCAAGCAACTTTCTTGTTTACGTTTGTATTTTCTCTCTATATATATTGGTCTGCAAGTCAGCGAGACATTTCTTGGGCCCTTCGTTAAAACCTCTGACCACACTTCAGTTATATTGTTTTTAGTTGGCTTTAGTTAAATTCTAGTGTTTAATGACTGATTCCAACTTGAATTGAAGTGAATTTTTTCTACAAATGATTGAATTTAACATTGAAAACAGCCTAAACTTATGCGCTCTTGTTGCCGTAAAATTTGTTTTATTTGCATGAATTTCATGTTTTACCTCTTAACACCAAGCCATACAGGCAACATTTCTGTTTGTTCAAATACTTATGAGTCTTGTCTTTGTCAATTCATAATTTTGTGACGCTATGCTCCGGGTAAGATCTGCCCGTAAAGGAATTTATTAAAATAAACACGTTTACTTTATTGATGATTTTTCTCCAGTGGTATGATGAAAATGAACACAAAACACAAGTTCCAGGACTTAAGTTGTTATAAAGACATGAAGTTTGTCTGCATGTTTGTATATCAAAGGATAAGAATGTGTTGTTGTTGTTGTGTGTGTGTGTGTGTGTGTGTGTGTGTGTGTGTGTGTGTATGCTTATGTGTGTATTGAGAAATGGATATACATGATCCGACAGAAAAAAAGCGAAAACCGAGAACGAATGAGATGAGAATGCGGTGTGAAAATAGTTGTTTGTGCCTTAGTATTACTGGATGTGGTTTAGCTCAATGGTAATAGCATCACTACTATGAAGTGGCTACCCTATCGGTGGTAGTTCGGATTCCTGGAGCAATTTTTTCTATTTACGTTGTCTAGGGCAATAATGATGGGATATCTCTTAAAATAACTTTCAATGTATTACGCAATTCATAACTATATGTACGTACACATATGAATGGATTATTTCAGATGGATAGATAGTTTAGCAAAAGTTCCAATCGTAACTTTAGAATGTACTAATCATTTCCTGAAAAGATATAGAATTACATCTGAAAGAGTTATTCAATTGAATCTAACAAATTTGAAATTGATAAACTTGTACTGAAATACCGAGTTTTAACATTTCAGAGTTTTTGATATCTTTTGAAAGTTTCAATCGAACTGAAAATATCAATAGATCTCAACATTTGGACAAGGTCCAGATAAGAAGAGGAAAGAGACTTACGTCTACATTTGATCCTGGCTTGGTTTCTGGGAACGAATCTAAGAACCAGAAAAGAGTCTTTGATAAGACGAGTCGATGCTGGTTGATGTTTGAGTGCAATAGAATACAAATTGTAAGAAGAGCAAAGAAAGTAAGAAAAAAAACGAGAGAAAGTAAATAGATGGAGAGAAGGCAGAAAAGTAAAAATCGGCTTTTGGCTGTCTGTTACTTTGGAGAACAAGTTTTGCCAAGAAAGATAGCAGAAGAAGCCAGGACAGTCTATCTTGGAGCCATCGGCTTTGTTTCACGTGGACAATGATTCGGTAAAAAAATGGGGAAGATGGATCCGATGCAAATCTTCAACAGAAGATAATCACCAAATTAGTCCCTATTCAGTATAAAAGAGGACGATCGTTATTGAAATATGTTGTTACAGCCAAATAGCGGTGGGCAAGCCGGTTCTCGTACGATCATCGAAGTTAAGCAACGTCATATCTAGTCAGTACAGATGAGAATCGTCCAGGTATTGTAATCATGGAGAGGATCTCCAGTTGCGACCACGTTAATCCTCACAGGAGGAAACTAATTTCTATTCTACACAAAATAACGCAAACAAAACGCATACCCTAACCCGTCACCAACCTCCAAACGCCTCTGACTGGTCAGAAAAAAAAAGAATTGAAATATAATTCCTAGTTTGATAATGGCTGACAATTTTTCATCGAATGAGAAATAAATCAAGAAAATGTTTCTATCCCCAGTTTTGATTAGGTTTTTGTCAAACTTTTACTGATGAGTTTTGAGTTTATGTTCGTTTGTAATAACAATAATGGATGACAAAGACAATCACTCTCGCTTCTACTTTATTGGAATTACTAATGGAAAAGTTAGATTGGGACACGTAGTTTCTGGGATAATGTTGTATAGAGAAATGAATTCTGTTTTGTTTACATTTTTAGATTTTAATGGAGCAAGGAAGTTTGACACTATCGCAGTCAAGCTTGTTGACTTTTTTTTTCGTTCTTATTTCTCGTTTCTCATAACGATACGCTTTTGTTAAAAAAATTCAGCCTCCGGTTTTCTTCGAGAACAATTACTGTATTTGCTATTATTGTTATTTTCACGTACATATGTACTAGAATCAGTCACACAAACAAATGAAGGCTCACGTCAGTTCACATACACATGTCCCTCTTCCAATCTCTCTCCCCTCTCTCTCTCTCTCCCTCTCTCTCTCTTAAACAGTCTGAGTTCATCCAGTGTATGTCAGATTGCACTAATTTCCCCGGCCTAAGAGGTCTTTTTGTAATATATATATATATATATATATATATATATATATATATATATATAATCTGAATACGAAGAATGAAAAAGAGAACAGACCTGCTGACTGCAAAAGAAATAATTGGTTGATATGTATGTGGGTAAATAACGTAATACATCTATATATACATTGATTAAAGACAAAGTTCATTCGAGGTGACTCAGATAACACAGACCGTCAATGTGAGGCAGCGAATAAACAGCGTGGATCGGAAATAATTTCCTGATGAGGCTTGGACACACATCGTTCTTGACGGGCAATATTCTTGTGTATATATGCATTGTCAAACTATGGAGTTATCACTCACTTTAAACAATGACGTACATGAAAACTAATGACGAGTTAAATAACAACAAAAATGGCAGATCCAGATTTCTTCAATACGATGAATAGAATGGAAAATATTTTATTTCAGTAGAAAAAAATTTCTGCATATCAATTCCTAGATAAAAAGATTGATAATTCTTTAAAAAGTCAAATAATTCTTAAAATGTATTCTTTGTCATATTTTGTTTGTTTCTGAGTTATAAGGTGATTTTTTTTTGTGAACAAGCTTATATATTCATATGTGTGTGTGTGTGTGTGTGTGCGTGTGCGCATATATATATATATAAATATATATATATATATATATATATATATATATATATATATATATATATATATATGTATACATATTCATATATATATCTATACATGTATATACATATGTATATATATATATATATATATACGCACTTAGATGGGTCGCTCATCTATTGTCATCACATTAAAAAAGACTCGTCTGAGTGTTCTTTGTATGAAGTCTTTCGATTTTTTCCTTTTTGTTTTAATTGCAAAAAATACGATAACATTGGGAAAAAAAAAATTACGTTCATAAAAATCAAGCATGTTTTGGACCATTTTGGAAATTGTTGCATCGGTTTTGAGTTGTTATGAAGTAAAGACCCGTTGTATCCACTATCAACATATTAGTACGAGTCACACTGAACATGCATTTCTGGCTGAATTTCGTTTTCATATTAGATGAAAAAGCTAACCCAATACCATCAATACATCTATTCATACTTACAAAAGTCAGTGTCTGTTACTTCGTAAAAGCACGAAATATGTCACGGTATGTTTTTGTTCATATCTTCTTGTATTGACTAAATATTTTGCATATATGGCCCCATTATGTGTCCGAATGAAAAATCGTATAATTCATATGTTGTTCATCTCCAATAGTTTGGGACCCAAAACATAACAAATTGTTCTGATGATCCCAGACTAACAATTAAAAAAATCAATGTCAATTAAAACTGCAAGATAATGGCATACATAAATCGTGAAAATGATAATTCATTTTTGGTTACTAAGCGCAGGTTTTCAACTGTTTTGAATTCAATATCCTCTCATGACGAATTTTTCATATAAAATAAGTTCGATTACGCCATGATTATGTCTTTTAGCAGGAAAAATTAACTCTGTCTGTCATCTGTCAAATTCATTCAATAGTCAAGTGAGTGTTGAATTACTTCCCATTACACTAGGGAGATGAAAGCCCGACTCAGTCTATGAGCTTTAATTGGGCAGTTGAATATGGATGATCACAAAATATAATATTATCCAATATATAATATATAATAGGCGACAATCTCTCTCTCTCTCTCTCTCTCTCTCTCTCTCTCTCTCTCTCTCGCTCTATCTTTCTCTATTTCTATATATATGTAGAGAAGGAGAGAGGGAGACAGAGATAGATAGATAGAGAAAGTATTGGGAGTAATGTCTACATAATGTTTATCCTAACCAACATAGGTCGTTATATTAACCCTATCCCTACGCAATAACAAATAACAGATATTGAGCCTCAACAGATAACGGATATAAGTAGCGGACATATGACGACAGATTATCGACCCTACTTATCTGTTAACAGAGTTTCCAAGTCGACTTTTGGGTATTATAAGTATTTACGCATGTTATCGGTTCACTTCCCCCTTAGCAGTTGCCTCGGTGAATCCATCGATACGCGGGGTTTTTATTGATTTTTTTTCTCTTATCTCACTTGTAGAAATGGCAACCTGTCTTGCTTTCCAGCAATGGTCGCTAATTCCATGGGATTAAAACACTGGAACTTCTAGATGTGCAGATGTTCACAGTCATCCAGCTCCTACCGACTGCTACGCCGATGGCGAAATCGTTGGATGTGTTCTCAGTAGTTGACGTCAATAGAGACACATAAGCGAAAGACTACTCTCACTTGCGTATGTACACTCTTTCACATACGGAGATCTGAAACAAGTAAATGGACATCTTTAATTTTATGTTGAGATGTTTATAAGCTTCAAAAGAGGCAAAGCAAATTTATAACTCGCTAAAGAATAGCAAAAAAATGTCTTTATCAATTTGGTTGCTATGGACGAGCAGCCGGGAAGAATCCATTCCTCGGCGGACATAAATCCTATTAAATATGAGTTGGCAATATTTGATAAGATCAGGTAAAGCATCCCCTAATGGCAGTATAAGGCAACCTGCAAAAGAGTATGATGGCCAGTGACGGTCTCTGATACGTACGCCAACCTAGTGATATTTGCAAATCTCAACTCTGCTTGAGACAAGGACTTTATACCCATAGGTTTTTATGACAAGCCCCCTCGGCAGGATGCAAGTCTATCGAAGGGATACCTCACTCCCTAATCATGCAGCACAGAGTGTAATCAGGTAGCTAATGATTGCACAAGAAAATTTAGCCTTCACTCATACCGGGAATTGAACTTCAGACCTTCTAGTGTTACGGATAAAAGTATTTCATAAGTAAAAGATTTTAAGATATTCGCTAGTTTTGTTATTGCAATGATTTCTCATTCAACCATCTCGTGGAGATGTGAGGTAGCATAACGGTTACTATTAGAATTGGCAAACCTGGTCCACGTTTAGGTTTAAGCTGCTTTTGTTCAGTTTTCTTTGGGAGAGGTATGAATCGAGGTTTGTTTTATTGTTATTTACTGAGCTTAGATTAGTTTTGATACAAAGCCACATTTATACCGCACTCAGTAAGGATCAATCTTTGTATTTAGGAGTTAAAATCAACAGAACCACTTTGATTACTATAACTCCACAGCAAGGATTCTTCACTTGGGCTTCACAACCAATTCATTATTGTCCAACAAATACTTTTCTCCGAGGAATATCTTCCTTAGTTTTTACCAAAAGGACAGTAGAACTCAATACTTTCAAGGTTTTCGTTGATAGTTTTCCTGGTTCACTATTGCTAAATACGAAGCTCTTTGTTTTCAGATATTTTCCGGTTGGTCGGTCGGTCTGTCGGTCAGTTCCGATTCCATTAACCATCATATAGATGAAGAAGGGAGGTATTGTGTTTTTACTTACCAGCAGTTATTACGTCTGAAGGGAAGATGTGTTTTCATTAAAAATGTGATGGCATTAAGAAAAAATCTATTCCGATCAATGTATAGCATCTGTTATGGTGTTAGAATACAATGTCTGAGGCTGGCATTTATTGTTCAAATAGAAGCCAGATAAATGACCAAAACGTCAAAAATTGACATTTACGATTTCTATTATAATAAAAAAACACTCGCAGAAAATTCCCAGATCGCAATCGCGTGCTCATTGATAACCAAAATTGAATTTTTTCTTGTAATAATCTTATCTATTGGTCACATGACGGTCGGACAAATAATCCACAAATATGAGAACCAACTGACTCAGCAAAAGACTACTTGTTCTTTTTTCTCCACTCACTTTATCAGTGTCTACCACCATAGATGAAGGACGTACTGTTGAACTCATGGTTCTTGTTTTAACAGTACTTTCCCTCCTTTACCTCCTTGATGTAAGCATTTTGTAACTTTCTGGCTCGTTTCTCATTCTATGTCCCTTCGGTGCTCTCTGGGAAACGAGTTGAATAATATAGAGTATAAGTGCAAAATGAAAAAAACATTGGAAGTGTTGATATATCAGCCATTATCTTCTCAAATGCCTTGTTTCCGTTTATTGAATGGCTCTCACGCTATCAGAAATGAAAGGTGGTCAGGAAATGGCCTGCCTGTATGGGGGACCTCAACTACGTTGGGCATTTATTGTACATCGTCGAATATGGCTTCATCGGACAGAAACACAACAGAGTAATCACATACATACATCTTTTACACAGATTTCTGGGAATCACTGTCAGCGTCATGGTAACCATACGTCCTTGTTGTTATTGTTATTGTTGTTGTTCTTATTGTTGCTATTTTTCTTGCTCTTCTTCTTCTTCTTCTTCTTCTTCTTCTTCTTCTTCTTCTTCTTCTTCTTCTTCTTCTTCTTCTTCTTCTTCTCTGCAGCTTTCTTTCCCTTGTCGCTCCTCTACGGCTTCTGGTATCCTTCCTGTCATCCACCTGCCCAAACCTTTCAAGTGGGTCTGTCTCTGCTTCTTTTTACCTTGTCTCCACCCTGAGAGTGTCAAGTTCCCCAAACCTCCACTCGTCCTCATTATGTGACCGAAACATTTCAACTGCACATTTCTAATTATTTGCAAACAAACGTCATAGCAAACCGTATAACTTTCTCGCCATCTTCATCATCCTTTGTCATAGTGATTTGCCTTGTTTTACTCTTTTGTATTGACAATCACGTGAGAGCAGCTGACCAGACAACTAGTTTGATATCTCTCTTTGACTAGAGCGGCTGATAGGATATCCCGCGAGGAATTTCTTTGAGTCTGGGTTTCTGATGATATATCTTGGATTGGCAGACGAGATATCCCAAGATATCAAGAATCAATTAATTTATAGCAATTTATAAGCAGGCAGAGAAAATAACTTCTGTTCATAATGATCTGAAAAGGCTTTGAATATACTTTTCCAAATATATTTACATAGTTCAACAAATCTACCTGCATTTTCCATGCCTTATAAATAGTCGTATTTCTCGTAGTTAATTGTATTGAACAATTTTCTCAGGAATTCATATAATCCATGAACCATTGAATAGTAAAGTGAAATCATCATTATCATCATCAGAAGCAGAAGCAGGAGCTTTTTAGCGTCCGTCGTTGGACATAGACCTTCCCTAATATTTGTCAGACCTCACCATCATCGGCTACACAAAGACAGTACTTTTTGACTTTATCTAGCTTGTGACACTATTTTACTTTCGGTCTGCCATAATTTCGCAAATGATCTTGGTGATTCACGCTGTGAGGCGTTGTATCAAGTGGTTGTTTGCATTGTTTGCATATAAAAAGGAACATATATATATATATATATATATAGAGAGAGAGAGAGAGAGAGAGAGGGAGAGGGGGGGGACAAGGAGACAGATGTTATATAGATATTATTATATGCATATTTTATATACTTTCCGTCATTTGGAGATCATGAAAGTTCTAAGCAAAAAAAAACAAACAAAAAAACAATGTTGACAACCAATCTGAGGTTACTTAATCGTCAATTCAGATTCCTTTCTGTTCAATGTATAGATTTCGAAGATTATCTCAGGGATAATCATGAAGAATTTTGTGTGCAGGTTTCAACTTTTCT
Source organism: Thysanoteuthis rhombus (assembly GCA_963457665.1). NCBI lineage: Eukaryota > Metazoa > Mollusca > Cephalopoda > Oegopsida > Thysanoteuthidae > Thysanoteuthis > Thysanoteuthis major. The sequence goes on along the minus strand of OY735212.1, from coordinate 2,621,471 downwards.
CACTCTTTATTCTAATCAAAACAGCTCAGTCTTCATATAGGCTGATTGACGATCTGCTGTATCGTTGCAGTATTTTGATATATACAGGGTCTACACCTCGCAATTCTATTGCATCAATGACGTTGGGGATTTCCATTGAGTCGAAGGCCTTTTTAAAGTCAACAAATGCTACAGCAAGTGGCATTCTACATTATGTTGTTTTCTTTTTTAGTTGGTTCACAGGATGGAGATGTTTGATGGTTGGGTAGCTTCTTCTGGAGCCAACCTGTTCGCATGGTTGGTTTTCATCAAGCGTTTCGGTGATTCGGTTGGTAATCAAATTGGTAAAAAGTTTGTAGATGCTGCAGAGTTGGCTTATTGGTCTGTAGTTGTTGTTTTGGGGGCTTATTTCTTTGTATAACAGCATTTGAATTTCGGTGATCAAATATTTTTTACACTACTTTGTTTGAGGCATAAGTTGAAAAGAATGGCTACTTCCCTAGTGATGATATTTCCAGCTTTTTTCAGCAGGTCGATGGTGATGTTATTGGGTTCAAGAGCATTTCCTTTGTTTCTTTGAAAGCTTTCTTCACTCTTGGCTTGTGCTTCCAGTTCATTTTTCTGTGTCCTTTGTTTGGTGAGATGGAGGTTTTTGTTAGATTCCTGGGAGCATTCAACAATTCGGTCCCTATCAGTTGTCAGATCTCCATTTGCTTCGAGCAAGTTATTTGCTTTCTTCCTGCCCGGGGGATTTTCCAATAGTTTTGAATCCCTACTTTTTTCGAGGATGATTTCAATGACTGCAACTGTTTACCTTCTTCTATTTCCTTTTCGTTTCTTATAGATGGTTTGTCCAATATTGTTGTTTCAGTCTCTTCTATTGTTGTTGGTGATGGTTTGTTTTGGGGGTTTTCCCTGTGATTCTTGGTTTCTCCTGAGAGTTTACCTATGGTTTGTGTGTTCTGTGGCTTGTGATAGAATTCAAAGCCATGTCTGACTGTATAGACACTGTCACTGTACAGCTCTCGAAAATAAACTGAATTATATCCTTATACAAGCAACAAAGCATTATATATGTGTGTGTGTGTGTTTGTGTGTGTGTGTGTGTGTTTGTGTGTGTGTGTGTGTGTGTGCATGTGTATGGATGTAGATGTATTTGTATGTATTTTTATACGAATTAGATTTATTCCTACAGGGTTTGGCTGTGTAACTTCCAAGCTTCTCTGGGTCCCTGCTGTGTACTAGAATGTAGAACCCGGGAGCATTTGCTTCTCATCACATTCACGTTACGTCTAGTATTTGCGTCTCTGAGTTCTAAGCATTGCCTCCTTCTGACCTCTGCATTGGTTCCTGCTGAGCTTTGCATTCGCTTCTTTGTCTCAGGCCACACTCACGGAATCGGAAGTTCACAGCCTGTTCGTCCCTGGGCAATGGTTTTCACTGGCTCTTCTTCGACCATTTTTGACAATGCTTCTCCCGGTCTATTACTTCGACTATATTCCATAGAGATCGGCATGCTCTCCCCCCTTTCTCTCTATCTCTCTCTGTCTCTCTCTCTCTTCCGATGGTCAGTCATATTCTGGAGTGTCTTCATGTGCTAAAGCCTTTAAGTAATAATCTTCATAGGGCAGTTCGTTGCACCCTTGTACTCTCTGCCACAACTTCATGGAATAGTATACGTACATTTCTAAGTCATGTTTTTTCTCAGGGAGGTTTTAATTTAACCGTTTTTTCTGCACCCAACCACTTTCGAATACTGCATTCACATACCCTTTAGACCTTCTTCATCGTGCCTCTGATACTGTTGGACTATATGGAACTCTATACAATTCACTACTGAAAAAATGAACAATAAATCAGACTTCCATGGTGTACTGTTATAATTATCTGCAAGTTCAGAGCACACACATACCACGAACCAACATTGACGTTTTCAAAATGTTGAGTCTAACCACCCATACAATGCAAGAAAAGGATCATTTGCTGTTTATAACACTGGACAAAATAGAGAGGTAGCGAGCCAAAGATGTATAAACGAGGGGTGACTATCATAAACGACACTACTCTAAGGAATTACAAACCCGGAAAAAACTGGCCACAGCTGCCCTTCCATACATTTCATTCATCTTCCTATGAAAAAATACAATAAGTTAGAATCAAATGATATTCATGTAGACAGAAAAATTAATTGAATATTTGAAACAATTATTAATAAAGGTTATTTCTAATTTTAAAATATCTGAATATTTAATAACGTTTGATATTTATAAACGTTCCATAAGACCATTAACTGTGGTAGAAGGAGCTTACTATCTTCGTCCTAAATGAACCAATAATTTTGATTTCACAGTTTGGCACAAAATAAGCTTAACAGTTTGTTTTCTATGTAAACAATGGACCTTTACACTCGAGGTTACGGACTGACACATCTGGAAACAAGTAGAAAAAGTCGTCCGTAACTTGGGAGAGTCCATTGTTTCACTGATACAAATTTCTGAAATTCACAGTTTAGGCATAGAACTGCGCTGACTGGAGATTTGGTCGTCTGCAGTTAACGGTTGGATATTTTTTCTCTTTCAAAGAGTCTTTTGGGTGATCGAAAACTTTTGTTTGTCTGATTTATTCCTAAGCCTCTCCAAGTATATTATCAAAATGTTTTCTTTTCAATGACGTTGGATTCAGATTTCATCACTCGCTTTCCTTGAATAGTAATGACCTTTCTCAAAATTATTGACAATATTCTTATACTTATTGAATATTCAACTATTCTAAGTACTGAGCCATCGTACACATTGCAGATGACGAAGAATGAATTCTCAGATAATTTTATTAACAAACCTATTTTCATGTTTATGTGTGTTTGTGTGTGTGTGTGTGCGTGTGTGCGTTTGTGTGTGTGTGTGTGTGTTTGTCTGTGTGTTTATGGTTTTATGTGTTTGTTTTATCTCTTGTTTGTTTGTTCCAGCATTTCTGGTCGTATAGTTGAGTCTATTGACCCTTTCTAAAACCAGTTTTTCCCGATTTCTGGAAAAGATTTTTTGACCATTTGTTGATCCTACTCTGACAGTTTTATTGGTAACATCTGGATTATCCACGATGTAAATTTTCCCAGATATTTGTTTCTTTTTAGTCTATTCTAGATTTTTATTCCTGCAGGACACAACCAGTACATCATAAATAGAATTTACTCCGATCACATCTATTTTTTTTTCATCATCATCATCACCATCATTCTTTCAACGACCGTCGTTGGACATTGACTTTCCTCAGGATTCGCCACACTTCTCTATCATGGGCGTTGCAGAGCCAGTATTTTCTTAATTTGCCTGGCTCGTCTCTCCATCTAATATTCTGCCGGCTTCGGTTGTGCATATGATCTCTGGGGATCCATGTCGTGACTCACATTGTCCATCAGTTGTCGACCATTCTTGCAACATGGCCAGCCCACTGCCATTTGAGATTTTTGATGGATTATATGATGTCCCTGACTCTTATCTTTTCCCAGGTGTATTGTGCTGTCTTGTGGTCTCTCCAAGTGAGGCCCAGCATAATTCTTTCATGTGCTAGTTGCATGGTTCTCATTTTGCAGATCTGTCTCTAGGTTAGGTTCAATGTTTCAGCTCCACAAGTGACTATTGGGAGGATGCATTGATTATGCATCCTTCTTTTTTGAAGGTTGAGCTTGCTCTGCCAAGGGCTTGCCATCGTACTGTGATTCTTTGCTTGGTTTATTCTTCTTTTGAGGGTCTCATGGAGATTCGTTGTCCTAGTTGATGTAGTGATCTACTCTCTCCAGTTCTACCAGACTTCAAATTTTGCCTCTACGGTTGTTCAATTATTGGCTGTGATGACGAGTTGTGTTCCTGTTTATTCACGAAAATCAATGAATATGTCCTTGTATTTGAATCCTTTCTGGCTATTTCGGATGCAATATCTTTTTCTCCTGCTTCCACCAGGCTGACTCTTAACGAGTGAAGAGAGCGCATCTTTATCTTTAATTTCCGTTCGTGCCATTTAGTCAAAATAGGTCCTGCCGTCTCAGCAGTTCAATTCTCACGCTTTGTGCCCTGATGAGCCGCACCAACGAGGTGTGAACGAAAAAAATGTGAGAACCGAGATGTTTATTTGCATAAAAGTGCAAAGACAAGGTCGAACGTCTCATAGCAGTCGCTTCTGTTAGGATAAGTAAGTGTTTTTGATTGACCAAGCGGCAGTATACCAAATAAGACATACGCCCTCACGTTTTTCTTTCATTTCTCATTGAAACACACACACACACACACACACACACACACACACATATATATATATATATATATATATATATATATATATATATATATATACATACATACATACATACATACATATATATATATATATATGTGTGTGTGTGTGTCTGTGTGTGTCTGTGTGTCTGTATGTGTCTGTGTTTGTGTCTGTATCTGTGTATGTATAGCTAGGAATGCCAATGTTGGAAGTTTTGTAAAAAACTATTGAATTTTTTTCCTATCGTTTCGTCAATTTTTTGGACTGCTTCAAAAAGCTAATGATACGAGGAAGTAAAGAAGCTACTGTATATAAGTGGGATTTGGATTGTTGGAAAGCAAAAGGGTGTATTTGTGTTATTTCATGATTGTGGAAAATGTTAGCGTGAGTGTTGGACTCCCCTTGGCTTGGTAGCCATTTCACATGACACATCTGCATTCTGACGGATTTGCGATATTAGCATAATTACTGACTTCCCTAAATCAGGACTCAATTCTTCAATCATACTCGCGGTATCTCAATCAATATCAGATAGATAATTGAACTATGCCAAATAGAGACACCGAGTTTTTCAACGGCTTTAAGGGTGAGGGGGTAGAATTTACGCAGACGTTTTAAGTTTTTTTTTTTTATTGCTCACGTTGCAGCCCTGCACTCATAGTAAACAATATTTAACTGTTGAAATAACAGTATCGTCTGCTTACCTCATTCAAGCATTTATTTTTTCGTCCCCTGTCGTTATACAACGTATTCAAAAGTTTATTATTGAAATACGATCCAGCCTGTATTCAGGTAAGGAGAAAAAATTCAGATCTATTGTAAAGTTAAAAGTATGTGTAATTAGCTTCTTCTTGTAGCATTTTTGTAATTTTGGTCTTCAAAAATTATGTTCTTTGTAACAATAAAATAGTTGCATTTTATTTTTGTTCATAATCAAGTGTTTAAACCAGCTACATCTCCCATATAATACACCCAAATACGTTTGAATGAAAAGGTATAAAGATATTTCAAAATTATGTACTTAAAGTAGATTATAAGAGTTTTGAATATCTCTATACATAAAGAGAGAGAGATGAATATAGAGAGAGCCAGTTTTCTATTGTTATCAGATAATGAACTGAAGCCACCAATGATTATTGGTTCAATATTAAAGTGAGTGTTGAGTCTCTTTTCTCTACCCATAAGTGATAGATGGCCGCTTCTATTTACGACCTTTATAAAACAGCTAAATGTACAACTTGATATCACCCAAAATGTATAGATATATGTCGAGTTTTACAAAACCTTCGTATGGTGGGCAAATTCTCGTTATACGTACATATGAGATTATTTTTCCATGTATGAGATATAAATGTCTCCTGTTTATCCTTAATTGAGTTTGAGACGAGCTCAGTATGTAATACTATCATCTAGCCTTTGTTGAGAATACAGACGAGAGGTATTTAAATGTGAAATATGTCATTACTTTCCTGGTGAAATGAATAATATATATTATTACTTTTCATCGAAGCTTGGCTTTGAAGCAGAAGTATCCAGAGAAGTCGATATCGATACACCAAGTTGATGGAACTATCCAAGCGGTCCATAAATGACTGAGGGTCAATTGAATTTTCGGGGCTAAAAGCTGACAAATACTTAGATACATAATAGGTCTGGTTAGTCATTCAATAGGAACTGTCAAGTGACCAATATGTTTAGCAGCATGCCGTATCGAAGGTGAACGGATTTAATATCCACAATAAAGGTGACACGAACCATGATACATGTCTGTCCTTATACTTACTGATCTCTCATTGTTAAAAAGGTTTTTTGGAGTGACCAATGTAAGTGAGCCCTGAGTTTCAAAAATAATTGAATGAAGAGTAATATGAAATAACGTCTGCATACAACACATTATGATGGTAACCGATATAAAATAAAAATTTATGTCTATGACAAAAGCTATATATTAAAATCACAGCTGAAATGGAAGTGGTCTTTGATCAACAATGCCGAGGTGTAATGTTGATTTAACTATTTTGTTTTTAAAATCCTCGAAATAGTTACATGGTAAACAACTGATGCCCCAAACAATTAGAGAATCCTTACGTCGTACCATCATTAAAAAAAAATACTATCAGTAAAACATAAAGAAACCCTGGAGAAAATAACGTAAATTACATTAGCAGATATTTGGAAATAAGTGACTGAAGTGACACGAAAAAGGTTTGAAAACCTTTTTTAATGTGTTTAGTGTTGAAAGCAGGGAAGTTTATATATATATATATATATATACATATATATATATATATATATATATATATATATATATATATATATATATATATATATATATATATATATATTCTGCTACAAGACGGAATTAGTTTTGTTAGATTTTTTCCTCTTTCCCAAAAGAAACTAAACTACGCCATGTCTAAAACTGCATGGCAACTAAATTATTTCGAACTGTCAACCAAAACTGTCATCAAAACCGTCAACATTGGTTTCTCTACTTTTTAAGTGGGTTTGGCTGACTGACCATGTATGCATTGTATGTTTTTTTAGTGAGCATCGCCAAACAGAAGGCAAGAGATTAATTTATTCACTGATCATCCCCAATGTAGCATGTTATTAGAAGCACAGGTGGTTCTTATTGAGGTACAAACCAGATATGTATCTATTTATTTATTGTACATGACGGGGGTCGAAGGAAAAGATGTGGGGAATGATATATTGGCAGAAGCAATACTGGTAACGAAGGCAAAAAATAAAAACGCGACGAGAAATAGCGAAGTCATTTTCAACGTCAAAATAAGCATCTTTGTAATCTATGTTCTGCTTTTCTACGATGTTTGAGTGGAAAATACCGAGTCATTTTGAATATCTCAAAAACTAGGTTTCGGGGCCCAGAATCAGAGGCCCCATGGCTGTAATTCAAACGGAGACCATCCCATCAAAATGATCACTAGTGTAAGTAAACAAGAGATTCCACTGAATCGGATTACAATTACTAACTGAAATGACCTCCCTAAGTGACGGTTATGAATTGTCGTTAAAAAAGAGAGTGTTATCTTATTGATAAGCGGCGTAAATGCGCGTTTATGTTTGAACAGTGTAAATTATTTTTTATATATTTTATCACTGAATGATTTAATCAATTTATTTTTTGTTCTGTTTTTTTTTTCTAGAGTTTCAAATTAATGGACTTATCGACTCTTGCAAATGTAAAATTTCACACCTTTGTTCTTTGGATGTTAAAAACGGCACACAAATAAGAAAAATTACAATTTCTGATTTCTCTCATCAAGTTTTATCAGGGTGCCTGATGTAAATTGGCAACTAATCGGAAGAGATTAGACTGATCTTTTGTGGACAGAAACTTACCTATGAAGTTACTCAATGATTCACTATTGAGTAAGCTTATGTACTGAGTGACCATTGCTTTCACATTGATCGAACTGAGCATTTTCCGGTTGAGATCTTCAGCAAAACATTGCATTACCCCACTTTTTACGTTTCAATAGGCCTTAGACTCTTTTTCCCTCTCAACCAAGAAGTCGCCCAACTTAGGAAACAAAAGAAGGGAAAGATGATCATTTATTGCATTATTAGTTGTGTTCCCAAGAATATCAAATGTGTCCTCGAAGCAAATCATTTTCCTAATTACTTTGAAAAGTAACTGGAAAAAATTAATTATATTCATTTTTTTAAAAGTTAGTTAGTCACCCAATAGAAACTGTCACGCCACCGATATCCACAGACAGCATGCCATGTCGGAAGAAACAAATCGAAAAATTTAAGAACTACACAATCTATGGATAGATTATTTTTCGCACCTTTAAAGTCCGTTGTTTGAAAAAAAAAACCGCTACCCAATACAAATTAAAGGGACCAATTTAACATGAACTCGCATTGTAAATTGAAACCTTGATAAAAAACAAAACTTTTTGGGGGGATAACTATTTGTAATAGAAATAGTAAAGGGTAAATGTTTAAATTTTCGATCTTTGGCCCCCTTAGAGTGTGCTGTAGGCGTTATACATACATACTTACATAACCAGTTTCTCGGCCAGACCAGTTGAAGACTGGGGAAAACACTGAAATGATAAGTTTGGTTGATGGTATCTAATTAAAAAAAGTTAATTACATTAAGAATGAAAAAAGAAATGGGTCAGATTTCCTTCTTTTTTTTTAATCATTTTCCCCCAGATCCATCGTTTCAGGATTAATTTTCGAAAGAAATGATTATAATCGGACAATTAGCATATTGTGATAGTTCTGCATATAAAAGGAAGAAGACGACTCAAAAAAGGAAAAAATACCGACAATTTAAAACATGTTTCGATTTTTTCTTTGCGAGAAAATAAAAAAATACACCTTTCCTGAATCTTTATTCATTTAAGTGTAACTTATGTTATAAAAGATAACAGACCTGTACATCTCCCTAAAGGAACTATTCTCAATGAAATCCCCAGAGGAAGAAATCAAACAAAGAATCACTCTGGTTTGTTAAACTTTTGGTTGCGCTAGTTTAACCTTCAAAAACAAACAACAAAATCTCAATAGTCCTGAAAAGAAGGGTATGCATCTAATGCATATTCTCGATTGTCACCTATTGAGCTGAAACATGGAAGTTAGTCAAAAGAAAACTTTCAAACTGACAACCATGTAACGTGCACCTGAGAGAATCATGCCTAACATTAGAAGGAGGGATCTTAAGATAGTGCAGTGTATCACAAAAAACAAAATCATTAGAAATCACAAATGGTAATGGGCTGGTCATACAGCAAGAATGTCAAATATCCGCTGGACATCACGACTCACATCGTGGATCCTTAGAGATCATATCCGAAAATGTGATCAGCAGAATATGAGATGGTGTGACGGATTTGAGAAGTTAAAAAAAATATTGGCTCTACAACGTCAATGAGAGAGAGGTCTAGTGAATGTTGAGGAAGATGTGTGTCCAACGACGGGCTCTAAGAGGCTGATGATGATGGGGGGGGTGACGCAGCCAATGGAGACCGAGCTCGCTACCGAGAATAATTGTTGTACGAGACAATTATCATATTATGATGAGAATCCCCGATGATTTACAAAACTTTGCTAAGTTTCGGCATAAAATTACCCCTGGGGGTTGAGGCACTAATTGAGGATCGAACTCACAATTTAGTCGTAATACTCTGTGAGACCAGTTTGCTGAACGTTGACTTAAGTCTCGTCGGTGAAACTCTCGGAGCGATTAACACCTTACAGTTATTGTTATCAAAATCAGTTGATCCCAAGCACTTTATTCGAGATTATGGCAATAAGTGGCTGTTTCTATACTTCCTATAATCCGTAACTTAATGCTATCAGCCGGTTATTGTTATCTAAAATACCGTGTTCCAAACAGATCATGATACGTGGCATTCTCTATTAATCCTCTGGTTAATGTTATCAGCCGCTTATTGCTATCTTAAACACCCTACCTCGAAGTGATCACAATCAGCAGCTTCTTCTTTCTATTCTTTGTTTTGCTCTGTCCATCGTAACAAGAATAACTCGACCAAAACCAATCCGCATCCAATTTAGAAGAGCAAACTCTCCACCTGCTGTCCGTTCAGTCCCATTAAACTGAATCAATGTTGAATAATAATTCCCCAACCATGATTTCAAATCACAACCAAGTGATCGGCAGGCAGTTCTCGTACCGACTGAGCCAAACTGATAAGTCTGATATACCTCTGAAAACTTTTAATTTTATTTTGTAGTTATTTTATTTTCAATACAAACGTGGAGTGATCAGTCGAAGTAGGATTAAGACAAGAGTTTTACCCTGCAGCAGACAGGCTTCATCGTATTTTCCCAGCTTTCTGCCCTTTCTTCACTCAATAACTAAGTGAGTTTTGCAGGAACCCAGTGTCCTGCGGAAATATTCTGGCATTTTGCGAGATGATGTCTTTGGATAAAATTTGAGGCTGGAATTCAAAACGATGGGAAGAAAAAAACATTTCCCTCTACTTATTAGAATCTCTAGCTGAGTATTTTCTAAATTTGAAGAACAAAATACATTCGAAGTTAAATAAAGGCCACAGGGGTTTCTGGCAATGAAATAGCTATGGGTTCCGTGATATTTCGAAAAACGGATAATGGTTCCGAGATAAGATCTGTTTGGAAACCACTATTCTATACACTCATTTGAGGGTGTGCAGCTATTTCAAATTTTAACAGAGTGGAGAATAGATTCAGCATGCTGAGTTCAAACTCAAATTGAGACAATTTGTATTCATTTCACATTTGGGAAGAATATGAATCGATCCCTAGGGACAGAACGGTCTTTTAAGTCATGGTTGGCAACCGGGTGACAGAGGATTAAAAAAGAAGGCGGTTGGATGTCAATTTTGATATCTTCCTGGCAGCTCCTGCAGCCAAACTGATGCCAAACGTCTCGCTCAATTTTCATTATAAACTTGCTCCCTGAAGAGGTCATTTCTGTGTAGTCCATAGTCTATCAAGACAGGAAGAAGAAGTAAAAGGAGAATAAAAACAAATTCTTTTCCCCTCATCTTCATGAGTTTTTTTCTCTTCCTCCTTCTTCTTGTGCTTCATCTTCTTCTCCTTTTACCTTTCCCCCTCATCTACCTCTTCCTCCTTCTTCTTTTTCTATACAATCCCTTGGTCCCCCTCCCCCAACGATTCCCTCCTCATCTGCTTTCTTAATATTTCAATCAAGACGTCAGCACAACGACCCTCACATTTTCCTCTTCTTAGTCAATAGGCTAATCCCATCCAAGCAAACATTATAACAGACAACTGTCAGACGACAGAGACTCTGTCTCCATTGTTCGACATCTATGTCTATTAAGGATGCAGGGTTCTGTTGCTGGCAAACAATTCCAAGAGAATTATACACATTACAGTCTTCTCTGTTATAAATAAAATGGCTACAGACCACTCTTTTGTATCTCAGACGATGGAGAGCTCGGGGAGCGGAAAGTGAATTGTTTGTTACTCACAGAGGTTAACTGTCATTCGTCATACATGAAGCCATCGAAGAGCCTCATCATTTCACGTGGCCATTTCTACAAAGGATGTTTATTCCTGGTTGATCATAGGACAGATGACCAGTAGCTAAGACGGCTGGCGGTAAATTCGTATGGCTTTCATAAAGTGTAGATACAAACAACCGTTTAAATAGCTTGGATCAAATCGATTGAAGTTACTGCAGTTATTGGCATAGCTTAATGGTTTGACCGTTGGACTAAACACCGAAAGTGACAGTTTTTGTTGCCCGATTGGTAATATTATACTGAGTAATATAAATAGAAACCTGCAATTATTAGTGTATGATATACACGCGAGTTTAATACACATCTAGCTGATGACATCCTGGAAAAATATCTCGAGTATGATACGCATTGACTTTTCAAAATTTGAGGTAGCTTTGCTCAACTTTTACCCTGTTCGTAGCGACTATAAAATATCTTATATAATTTATATATAGTTCTGATTTAAGCAGTAAAACCAACATTTCAGGATGTTTCAAGGATCCAACCAGCGCCAATCACAAGCAGATAGAGATGGCTTGAATACATGGTTAACCATTGCAGATTAATGAAAAAAAGTATTCAAGAATTCAACATTCAGAACGTAGGAACCGGGCAATGTACTGCCATATTAAATAATCTGTATTCAAGCAGTGATAAAAATCTAAAGAGAACCTTGCAGTGATGATTTAGCTAGTTGTATATTTAACATCGGTACGAGTGATCGCTTCCTGGGCCCAGACAATAACCAGGATTTCTGATTTTCGAAATCTTTGAAGGATTGACGCAACACATTCTTCCACCACACATTCTGACCGTATGCCCTTGAACTGTACCAAATCAAGTTAAACAATCTGAAAGGCCAAACTCCGAATGCTGATTTTGAAGGTATATGGACAAGCTCATCAAAACTCAGAAATATGCCTTGATATTTTTGAAACTGTCATCAATACTTTCACCAATATCAAAAACAGGTTTCTTCAGTTTTTGAGTCGGACTGACTGGCTATGTATGTATGTACAATGCTTATAAGTCGCACCAATAGAGCTATGAGACTGAAAATTCAAAGATTTACTCCTTATTATGCATGGAAATAATGTATTTCTTTTATTCTTAATTTTTTCCGCTTAATAGGTTTTTGATGATTAGTTTCAACCTACATTGTAAGTTTAAACTGAATTGATTCATCTACCTGTGTTCGACGACTTTAACCTTTGTTTTAGATTTTTTAGAGGTCATTACTCAAAAAAAGGCGAGTGAATTAACCGATTCATTGATCACCCCTTTTTTTTTTTAAATTCGATTGATCACTCCCCACACAGCATGCTGCCAAAAGATGTTGGTCGCACGTCGGATCATATCCAGTGACCATTTTCATTTTTATCTTTGGCGTTTCTCTTCTCCAGGTTCCATGTCTTTCAATGATGGATGAGTGTAATTTACCCCTTTTCCCCTTGTTTATTGCTCACCTTACTGCACACTAATCCTGCAATCTGGTCTGTTCTTTGATGTTTTTATACAAGCTTTTCTCTTGGGCCAACTCTATTCCTCTCTCCGCCAATATAGCCTTCGAGTAGTGTTCTGTAGATGTTATTTGGTTTTATTAGATGTCCAAAATATATTTGTTTGTTTTTTTCTGAAGATGTTGATCAGTTTTTTTTTCTCGTTCATTCTTTGATGCTCTTCCCAGTTCATTGTGTTCTAGGTCCATCACTGTTTCAACATTTTTTCTTCTGTATAATCACATCTCAAATGCCTCTATACACTTTTCAAGTCGTGTTGTTACCGTCAATGTCTCTACTCTATATAGTATATTCTTAATCTTATTATATGCACAAAATATCTCGGTTTTCTTTCCCTGAAGATAATGATCAGTTTTATTCCTTTTCGCTCGTCTTTTGCGTATTGCCAGACGGATATATCCTCCAAAGTAATTTTTGACTTTCTTTTCAGACAATAGTCGGTCAACAGGGCGAGGCTATCAGCGTTTGGGACAAAAAGATGCAGACACTGACCGAAAATCAGACACAGAAGAAAGTAATGAAGATTCAGAAGATTCCGATTTGGAAGAAGGATCTGACAGTGAATTCGGTAAGTGTCTTCTTCATTACCAACCTTTGTTTTCTAATCAGTTTGGATGGTTTTTGTTTACTTCGTAGAGAAGCCCTTAGGAAGGGCATGAATCTATCATCCCTAACTATGGGTGAAATAGCACAGGACGAAGTGAATTACACTTCTTTGGGTGGTTGTCGTCAATAAATTTATTTCACTTATTGCAAACTACGTGTCGACTTTATAGGGTTCTGTGATATTTGGATTTGATGCAGAAACCCCAGGAGCAGGAGCCAGAATGAGAACGCTACTTAGATTTTTCTTTTTTTAAATACAAAATCATAAAATATCATTCTTGCATTTGCTTTTCAGATTGTTTGATAACTCATTCAAATTGTTTATCATTTTCATAGTTTTCATATTCATTCTTGCTGTTTCTGTTTCTTTTCGATCTTTCTCTTCCATTCCATGAATGTGACCTGAGTTGCTGTTTTAGTTGGGGCCTGTTTTGCTCGTAATCGTGTCAGCGAACATGTCTTTTGTCGTCTGATTATTCATCCTATCCGACTGGAGGTGCAGTTCAAGGAATGGCAGTGTATCTACCGGCTTCTTCTAGTTTGCATCCTCCATATTTGTCTTTCTATCTACATTCATAAAAAATGTCAAGATTTTTTTTCCTTTTCGAGATTCCTTCCTTTATTTGATGGATTCGTATCAAAGTGCTGATATTCAACTCGCAACATAGACCCACAGAGACTCATATATATATATATATATATATATATATATATATATATATATATATATATATATATATATATATATGTATATATATATATATATATATATATATATATAGAGAGAGAGAGAGAGAGAGAGAGAGAGAGAGAGAGGGGGGGAGGGGGGAAAGGAAAGAAAGATATGTGTTTGTGTGTGTCATTTCAAATTGATCATGAGTCATTTAAAAACTGCATTATTTTTTATCAATTCAAATTAACCTACTTACTATAGATGACTGAAATTATGATCATCGACTTGGCTGCCGACAACGGAAATTGCCATTAGTCACTCAATGGGCCCATCCACTTTTACGGATTACTTCTTCCAATTGTTTCAATGATTTGTCCGTGACTTTGAATGGAATGATGCATTATTCAGAAAAAAAAAAATTTTCTCTGCTTTTTCTACACTACGTTGTATAATCATACCTATGGCCACATTTACAAAATGAAGTTGATGGGTTAAACTGGAAAGGAGTTAACTTTCGATCAAAAATGTAGTTCAAGAGTTATTTGAAATTGTGTCAGCGACTTTCAGCTTATTGAGTATTAGCAGAGTAGAAATATTATGAGCACTAGTTGCGAATGAAAAGACATCGGAAAAATGAGGCAAAATCTCACAATTATGTTTTACTGTTTCCTGTTGAAACGAATAGAAAATTTTTTTTTAAAATCTAACTTTGCTCTTAGATTAAATTCAAATCAGTTTACATTTATTCCTTTCTTTATGCGTCGTCTCTTTCGTCGTTTCCACAGAAGGTGCAAATTAGTTAGAGAAACGAAGGCGGAGAAAAAGCACAAAATCCGGTGACATTTCGATTCTCATTCAATATTTTTCCCGACCAGATTTAAAAATGTAAAGAGTGAGCAAATCAAAAATACTAGAAGAAATTCACTTTTTCAAAAAGTAAGGCAAGAAGATTAAAAAGATAAGCGAAGTGAATTGTTGAACAAAAGGAATCATATATATTCACAGTTGCTGCTACGGAAGCTGCAAATGTTATTTCTCGAGTAAAATTAAACTTGTCTATTGATATATTTTATTTGAATGCAATTCACTTAGCTGGTATCAAAAGCTCAATTCAGAATATCAGAAAAACTGAAAAAAATCTGACACAGGAGTTGGATTCAGAAATTAATGATCCGTCCAGTTGAAAAAAAGATGCCGAAGGGTTCAATCAGATTTTATATATGCGTGTGATTGTTCATGTATTTGTGCGTTCCAGCCATCCTGAATATTGTTTTGTATACAGACTTGAAAATTGGCATTAGTACTCCACTAGACACCTTTAAAGAATATGTATTCTTTCATTTTTGGAATGGGGGCTTTATTCTGAGGGGTTCATTAGTAACATCTACATTTTCCAAAATGCATTTTTTATTCTATTTCAAATTATTTTCCTGTGGAAAATGCCAAAAATTATATGAATATAGTAATAAAACAATTTTTTTCTGATTTCTGACCATACCCATTTTTCGATGGAATTTCTTTACATAAATTCAAAAACTGACGCTACGGTTGTTCATTCATCGACTTTAATACCGAGTGTGCAATTCCTTTTTTGCAGTTGTTTCTCTTCTCATTTCCAGCATTTCTTTTGAAAATTGTCTGATTTTGACATTTAGTTAATTTTACTCGAGCCTCCGGCTACAATCCTTCCATCCATTTATTTATTTATTTCCAAATCACTCGGGAAGAGAATCAACGCAATCCATATGGCTGAGAAGTTCTTGTGCTAAATGTGTGAGTCTGCTGAGCAAGTGTCAATCTATAGTTCATGATGTACTAATCGGAAGGCATGAATATATCCCATCTCATCCCAGATATGTGTTCAATAGTTCAGGGAGACATGGATGAAGCCAGTGTGAGTGATAGTAACTTCTAGATCTAATGTTCGTATAACAGGCCCAGTAAGCAGTGATGTGATTGATACACAGAGATCAAGTAAGGTCTGCTGAAGCTGTTGCCAGCATAAGGGCACTACTCACCAGCTGAATCACTAAAACGGTAGATGAAAACCTAACACAGGAACAGGCTGACCTCAGAAGAAACTACTCGGCCATACACAATCTCAATTCTATAAATCGACTAAGAGACTAAGAGAGAAAGTAGCAGAATATCATGGAAATCCTTAGAAAAATTCGTATGGCAATTGGCTGGTTAGGATGCAAGAACGACAGACATTACAGCAGAAATATGGATCCCCAGAGATCATGTGCGAAACTGTGGCTAACAGGAAATTAGATTGTATGACAAACTAGACAAATACTAAAAGTACTTGCTCCGCAATGCCCACAGTCGAAAGTCTTGACAAATCTTGGAAAAGGTCCATGCCCAACGACCAACATTAAAAGGATGATGATGATGGTAAATAAGAATATTTTTTTATAGACGAAAATGATTATTACCGTCTCTTCGCAACGACGCCTCCAGTACAAGTGGAATATCCAACAAGTTTGATTACCGCAGGGTCAAATCCAGTTTCTTCTTCTGTTCTGACTGAAGATGATTACAAATTTTGTATTGCTAATATAGTAGAAGAATAATGAAAATATTTTTTAGTTTAAATATTTAAATTTATTAGAATGAAAAGAGTCCTTGCATATCTGTTAGATACCTTTCGTAAATTTGCAAAACTTGTCAATTCAGTTCAGTCGGTGAGAGAGCCAGCTACCTCTAACTTGGTCGTGATGCTGAATGGTAAAATTTTAATTTTATAGATGGATTTTATTTATTAGAATGAAATGAGACCTTGTGTATTTCTTGCAAAGATTTTGGTAGATACGCAAGACTTGCCAACCTAACTCGGTAACAGTTTGTCGTTATTTCAAAACCCGTAAGGGGATGTTATTTTCACTCCCTTAAATTTGGTGAGGACTGTTGTTGTCGTTCTTGTTATGGTAGATAAAAAAAAGTTCAACTCCAGGTTAGGACTGGAGTTAGGCGAAAAAGTATAAATGTTAGAGATGTAATGGATATTAATTAAGCTTAGATAATTCTTGCATAAGGCTACAATGTTTTAAGGGAATTTCGAACTATCCCAACAGTCCGTGTTTAGCTCCTCGGAATTTGTTGCTTTACGCTGTTGAAATGAACGATTTTTAGATCATGGACAAGATTTTGGAGAATGCAATAAGGCAGCGAACGGAAATCCTCAAAGAGAACATTGTAGATTGATTTAAAAAAATGGAGGCTGGGATTAACGTATTGTGTTCGAACAGGAACCTTCAAAGGACTAAGGTGCTATTACTTCTGGACATATCTCGTATCAGTTTATAGATGTATTTAAGACCACCAACAAAAATTGTCTTTAAGAGTTTCCTCAGTTTTCAATTTGGTCCTTCTATCAGGCTATGATATGATGTTGTATCTAGATTTAGACTTATTTCAGATTTAAATAACTTTCATATAAATTTAGATCTATAAATTCAGTTAAAAGGTCTATAATCTGTTTAAAAAAAAACCTTATTAGATTTCTCAAGAACAACCGAAAAAAACCCTTTAAACTCGACACTGCACTGTCTTCTATGCTGACAACATTTCTTGCAAATGTTCACTTCATACAATGGCCAATGACGAGTTATCTCAGTGCACACACACACACACACACACACATTTCTTTGATTATATTGGTGAAGGGAAAATATAATTCAATGCGAAATGTTTTATAAGTATAATGCACCAAGTACTGCTTCGTTTGTTATTCTGGCTCCTTTAACTCTTTAAGTGGCCTGGCTGAGAGCTACAAAAAAATGTAAAGAATGAATTTGTTCAAGCACTAAGGAAAAGAAATTAATGAATCTCTCCCAGCACTAGATACTATAAAATACTTTTGAAGAGAAGAAACAAAATCTTTCCTTCTCTGGAGACTACGCATTTCATAAAATATTCCAGAATGACATTTGCACCGGGAAGCTCTGAACTACTTAGCCTTCAACAGAGAAAATAAAAATTCCAAGCTGCGTCGTCTGATGAATAATTGCCGATTTGAGATGCATTCTCGAAAAGCATACCGAAGTCGTTTCCGCTCGAAGGCAGTTGTGAAGATGTAATGGAGAATCAAACTTCGGGTCACCGGACATCATACATCAAATATGTCACCTCAGGAAGCAATGAATTCGGGCAGGCTTTCACGCTATCACGGTTCCACAACAACGCAATAGAAGCGGACACAAGCATAAAACATGCGTTTCACATAAAAAATGATTCTACGTCAAATAGAAGAACTTTGGACAAGCACATCTATCTATCTATGTATCTATGTATGTATATATATATATATATGTGTGTGTGTGTGTGTGTAACTTGACTCAGGAATATACATGTAGTACTGACCTTGGTGACTTGTTCAGGTCAATTCAAGGTCAGGTCAATTTTTGGTATTTCCACTAGAGGTAAATTTTGGCGTTTCCAAACGACTTGAGACTTTTTTTCTTCCGGGCAATGCCATGTACCAACGCTATATATATATATATATATATATATATATATATATATATATATATATATATATATATATATGCAGTGTTTGGATAAGATTTATTCGAATGATGACATTAGTAGTGACAATGAAAACATGAATCGTTTGCAAAAATGGGCAATTTATTTCAATTACGCATTTCGCCAAGAAAGCAAAACCTTTCATATATTGATTGTGCCTATTCGTGCCAACTCCATAGAAGCCTAAGATGAAAACCCTTGGCGTGTTTGTGCTTGTGTGCAAGGACATGAGTGGATCAATAAGTCCGTAGCCTGACACGTACAGCAGTTGTTTGTTCAAATTTGATCTGAAATTTTCACTGAAAATTTTTCGATCCATGTGATTTATATTCGCAATTGATTTAATTGCATTTGGAGATATGTTGCGTAGGTTGTTAACAGATAAATTTTCATTGGTTTTCAATCTCGAGTTATTGACGAAAATGTACATTATGCTCAAGAGATACTGAAGTTCACAGACACAGGAAAAGAAAACTAAGCATACATAAGAATCAGCAATGACTGAGCTTCACCATTCAGACTACATAAAAAATTTCCCTGATATTAATTATTACGATTTATCCAGGTGTTGAGGTGTGGAGTGGCATAAAGGTATTGAAAACCGAATCAGGGAACCGAGTTTGAATTCTTGTCCTATACGGCAATTCATTCAAGAGAAAGTTAGTCTGACAGAAAAATTAGAAAAAAAGATAAAAAATAAAAAACACACAGCTTGGCAGTCACCAGAGCTGGTCCCAAACCCCAGTAAATTTTGAAGGTTGGACCTGGGGCTAGCAACTCAATCCCGTCAAAAACTACTTGCTACTGAAACTCCTGCTTGGTGGTTGCTGCCCAAGATCCACCAGGGGTATATAGGGATAAACAAAACACACAAATAAACAAACAGACAAAACGAACAAACAACCATTCGTTCAGGAGAGGTTGAACTGGTTAGACTAAGAAAAAAAGAGTAACTTTGGTTCTTGCAGATTCTTTTTCCAGAAGAAGAACCAAACCCGTGCGGAGCTGGTAACAGAAATAGCCCGGGTGAGAAATGAAGGTCCCATTTCGAGATGCACATGAAGTGTTTTTGTAATCAGTGCCGATTACTATAATTCATGTATTGGTGTAAACATTGTTTGCTTTCAAGTAACAGAACAGAACGAAATAACGACAGCAATAATGAAAAAAATATAATGACAAGCAATATCCTTCAAAATGTATCTATGACAACAAAGTATTGTGTTGTAATAAGAGGCAGTAGTAAATACAATACTACATTTCATGCTAAGTCTGTATTCGGAATAATCTGGTTTATTCATTTTTTTGTGGATTTTCTTTAGCCCACGTATGCCAAGGCAGATTTTGGTATAATTAGATGTATAGGATAAATGAAAATATCTGTGGTAATAGGAATTAATTTCGAAGAAAGATTGGAATGTTTCTTATCCTCTTGCTTCTACCAGGGGTTTGTAAGTTCCCTCAAAAAGTGAAGCTCAAGCCGACCAACCGAACTTGCCCACGAAACACCCTGTCTATTGTGGCCCTGTGAAGAACAGGGGTCTCACTCTTTCTCACTATATTTGTCTCTCCTGCAAGTCTCTTATCCTCTTTCACTCTACGTGCTTGCAATTCGCCTACATATGACGTGTTCATGCTGCAATGCAGTAAGAAAATCAATATCGCACTACGTCGAACTAATAATAGTTACTTCTCCTGTGAGTAGCGTTGGCAGTTCTTGTGGTAATAGCATAGAACACTAGTTTACCAGTGCCGTCAAAAGATTACGGTTTTAGTCGAATAACTAGCTACAAAACCGCCTGTCGATAGGAAGGGGATCTTTCAGCTACTTCCCACATAAAGCCTGAGATAAGATCTATGGCTTCGGAGATCATCGATGGGCATTATCTATTTACTGAATACCCTATTTGAAATTCAGCTCGAGCATGAACTCTTGGATCACATTTAATTAAGATATCTTCAAGGGTTTCCAAAAAACATAAGAAAATTATAGTAAGATAGAATGGTTGCTATATGGAAATTAGATCAATATTATCAGCACGAGTGAGAATATAGGCTGCACATATTTATTTTTTCAAAAATCCAAAAATATTGACTCTATCAAACATGCTAGTCGACTTTGGTTGGGCTTAGCCCATGTTTAGAGGATTTTTATTACGTCGCAGTCTGAAGACAAAATCTCACAGACAGGGATATCCAAATTATATATATATATTACAGATTCAACTACACTACCATATTTCTCCCCTGGATTCTATTTTTTTATGTTAAAACTGAATGAAGTAGGACTTTACACATTTGTAAATAAATGAATAAGGGATGTAACTCAACAATTAGTGCCTGATAATCATCTCTCTCTCGGTAAATGTTACGGACAAAAATATAATCAATACCATGACTTATTATATCAATATATAAAAGCGTGTTCGTAATATATCTACCTTTAAAACACTGACTCTTCTCACGATTAACGGGAAACAGATAAGAACTCAACCACAGTATTTACTAAGCCCAATTAAAAGCGTTACAAATCTCCATAGAAACTATTGTCAATGATTGACTAGTATTTTCTTTCCTTTTGCATTTTTTTATTTGCTTTTTACGTCAATGAGGAAATAGTGAGGTTGGGATAAAAAGCAATTATAAAAGACGAAAGTAAATCGTCTATAACTTTGAGAAGAATCGTTAATCTAAGAACTTATATCCAGACCATGCAAATTCTCTTTTCCATCTCCAATGCAGACACAGTGTTTCGACCAAGTCATCTTATGACCACCTCTAGATCTTACAGTTTACGTCCTACTTCTGAATGGAGGATGGATTGGTCGAAACGTTGTGTCAATATGGAAGATGGGAAGAAAATTTTAGAATTCCAAACATGAAAGTTAATACTAGGCAAGCATCATTATTATCAGTCTTTTATCGTCCGTCGTTGGGCATAGACATTCCCCAGAATTCGCCAGACTTCATAGGTGTCGAAGAGCAAATACTATCCGAACTTATCCATTTGTCTCTCCATCTTGTATTTGGCCGGCCTTGGATGTGACCTGTTGGGATCTATGTTGTGAGTCGTGATGTCCATCGGCTGTTCGCCATTTTTGCATCATGATCAGCCCACAGCCATTTGAGTTTTCTTATGGATTCTTTGATGTCTTCTTCAATGATATATCGTTCTGTCTTGTGATCTCGTTGTGTGATGTTAAGCATGATTTTCTAAAGTGCACGTTAGACAGTTCTTAGTTTGAGGGTCAGCTCCATGGGTGATTATCGGGAGGATCCATTGGCTGAAAATCTTTTGAGAACCTCCTTGACCTCTAACCAATGCTAGGTGAATTGAATGAAGAAAGCAAGAAAGACAAGCGTTAATAATGGTTAGCAATGCCTCATTAAATTTCCAAAAATCGGAATATTACCGGAGTTACTATAACGAGAACCAAATAAATATAGCCCCAATTGATCAGGGTTGGTTGAAGGGTTATTTTAAGGGTTAGATTCGATCTTCTGTCAGTCTTGAGAACTTTAGTTGCTCAATTGGTTAGTCAGAAAGGGCATTGCCCTACATAGAGATGTGAGTTCGTGTTTATTCATTTTTTTTCCGACTTGTGATGTTTACTCACAACAGTCGGGTGACGGTCTGATTAAGTTAGGATAAAGCAATGATAAAATTTTAGATAAAATAAAATTCTATTCAAAAATTGATTATAGTCCCCGATAAGGGAATCTTTGGTTTTTACTTGGGCAGAAATATAGACCAAGGTGGTCATGGGAAAAATCAACAAAAACATACCTTGCTGATCACTTTGTAATGACTGGAACTTAGGTTTGAACACAAGTAACCAGCACTCAGTACAGATCAAACTTTCTTGTGTTGTTAATTTATTTACTAAGTCAAGCATAGTCTTGCAGGAGGCTACAAGGTTGGATCACTCAGTATGGAACAAAATTAGTACAGTATCAGTAGTCTGCAAAAATAGCTTACTAACCTAACCCATGTTCCAAGATGAACTACTATTACGAACAATCAATAAGCGAATATAAGTCAGATACAAGGGCAATAGCGTAGGGTATTCCTGAGAATCAAATTCCTTGCTGTGGGGATAGTTATTTACGAATCTTAGACTTGTTGGGTACATGTCCAATTGCGTATCTTGGAAACAACAGAATTACAACTCTTCCAGATATTTACCAACACCTTCAGTGACATCGATGCAAAGTGAACATTAACTGCCCCACTTGGAGTTTGAACTCGGTTTGCCAAGTTCATTCTTTGCGGTATTACGCGTTTGTTTTCCCTCAACCTGTTTATTCACTCTGCACTCGTTTATTGGAGTAGTCTCACGGTCATTTATTATCAGCTGCCATATTAGTTGATATGGTCATAACAATAGCGCCAATAAAGGCAGGAGCTCGGCACCGGAAGCTGGTATCGGAACAGAGATAACCGTAGCGGAAACGGCCGTACAATATGAGGAAAGTAAAAAAAAAGAAAAAAGAAAATGAAGAGATAGATGAAACAAGAGAAAGACAAAGTTGAACGGGACAGAAAATAACAGAAAGAGAAAACAGAAAATGTGGATAGTCTGAGAAGTTGGCGTGGGAGAGGAAGATGGTGAGAGGTCCAAACTAAATGGAAGATTTTTATGAAGGTATTTAGGAATGGAAAGACCGGAAGGAAATAGATAACGCCAATAGGTGATTCAGTT
Organism: Thysanoteuthis rhombus; assembly: GCA_963457665.1. NCBI lineage: Eukaryota > Metazoa > Mollusca > Cephalopoda > Oegopsida > Thysanoteuthidae > Thysanoteuthis > Thysanoteuthis major. The sequence continues at coordinate 2,598,178 of OY735212.1, read as the reverse complement.
TTCATGGCTTGAAGAGAGAAACATCGTATGCGCTGATCATGACGATAAAACAGGACAAGATAAGTCTTTTCTGTCAATTTGTTTGTGAGATTCCAGAATAGCTCGAAATGAAAGGAAACAGAATAAACGTGTAGCAAAGAGTGAATAATAGACACAAAAGCTGAGAAAATCTAATATATGTTTGAGAAAGTTTCTGGCTCGGTTCATCCCATCCCGAACGGAGCATTGTAGCTAGGGGTATTGAATTAAGGGACCTCAAAAATGTGTTAGCTTAAAGAAAGCAAAAAACATCTGGGTCATTTAAAACATATTCATAATCGTATGGGGTCTGTGATGAAAATAACCATCTGATTTCCATCCACCTATTTATCTATCTAATATAATATAATATATACTTGAGAAAGTTAGTGGGCATATCAGTCTTCGCTTTCCAAACATTGCGTTGTAGGCAGAGGTATTGAATTAAGGTAACCCTATAATGCACAAATATAAGGAATGTATGGAACACCGAACTGCTACAAATGTAGAGGAAAGCAATTTCCTTTTTGATATGAAAAACAACTTTTTACAGGTAATCCAATTGAGTCTCTTTTGTGCAGAATATGCCTTCACCAACAATTGATTGTCATTTTAGCTACTTTTCAACCAGAAAAGGTGCAGACGTACTACTTGCAAAAATAGGAGAAGGAATAATATATAAAAAACAAACGGGAAAACAAACTCCAGTAAAAATAGTACATAATAAAGAAATAAGAGAAACTAGAGCAATAAATTCAATGATGCATCCGCCGTCCGTGATAGCAGTAGTAGAGGGGCAGAGGAAGAGGGAGATGAGGAAAGTTCACCCGAAGGCCCAGTCAGAGTTTCAAGTTAATCGTAATACAACAGCAAAAACTGATATCCTGCATTATTAGTCATGGTACTAGAAGCAGGAGGAAGAACAGAAAGATGAAGATTGTTCCCCCGAATGTCTGGACTAAGTTTCATATCAATCGGACAAGATACGGTTGAAAAATCCATATTTAGTATTACTTATTGTCGGAGCAGGTCAAGGAGAAAGAGGAGGGAGAAGGAGATGAAGATGGTCCACCCGAAGGTCAGACTATGTTTTATATCAGTCCAACATGAAACGGCAGAGAAAAATTACATTTAGCATCACCTGTTGTGGTAGTAGTAGCATGGAGAGGAAGATGAAGATGGATTACTGAAGTTTTTTCAAAGTTTCATGTTAATCCAACATGATACGGCTGATAAAACTGATATGTAACGTATTGAGAAGCTATGGACCGATTGACTTACCGACCGAAAAACGTCTTATAGAGATGTATAGATGCATCTAGAAAAAATAGCCAGAAAGGAATGAATGTTGGAATCGCTGCCAAAGAGAATGAATGACACTTTTGTGCTGGCAGGGATTTTTATTAGTATTAGGACGGCAAGCAGCTATGCCTATGAAGCAACTATCGTGCCAAAGTGCTATTTCCCCTGCACCCAACCAAAGGAAAGAAGGTCCCCACCAAAAAATACTGAATTTCATATTTGAAAAATACTAAGATTTATATTAATAACTGCAATGTAAAATGTTGAACCAAAGAAATAATTCTGATTAGTAACTCAACAGAAACTGTCACATGACCAACGTTTTCTGGCAACATCATGTTGGGGGTAATCGATAGAAACTTTTAAAGAAGGGTAATCAATAGATAAGTAACTTCTCTCACCTTCCATTGGGCTGTGATCACTAAAAGAAGTCCAAATTACTTTTTAAAATAATCAAGTGTGAACGCTATGGGGCAAAAATTAAGGGATCAATGTAGCATAAACTTATATCGTAAATTTATTCTCATCACTCTCAAACGGGTTTGGAAACATATTAAATGAATTACGTATAAAACAGAGTATATGTGAATAACTGAAGGAGGGAGAGAGAGAGAGAGAGACAGACAGAGACAGAGACAGAGAGACAGAGACAGAGACAGAGAGAGAGAAGGAGGAAAGAAGGGAAGTGGGATATCAAGAAAGAAAGGGGGATATAAAGAGAGAAACGAATGAAAAGAGGGGAGAAAGAGAGAAAGAAAAGAAAGGAAGCTAGAAAGATAGAAATAAAGGGAAAAGGAACGAGAGGAAAAAAGACATAAAGAAGGAAGGGAAGAAAGATACGAAGGAAGAAAGAATGAAAGAAAGACATAAAAAAGGCATAAAGAAAGAACAAAGGAAAGATATGAAGAAAGAAGAAAACATATAACGAGGGAATGGAAGAAAGGAAGAGAGGGAGAGAGAAAAAAAGAAAGATGGGAGGAATGAAAGAAAGATAGAGAGGAAGGGAGAACGGAAGAGATACAGAAAGAAAAGAAGAAGACACAAAAGATATGAGGAGAGGAAGAAAGAACGAAAAGAAGAAGATATAAAGAAAAGAATATGAAACAATTAAAAAAAACAATGAAGAAAAAAACAATGAAGACATTGAAATAGATAAAACAATCTCAATTAATAAAGAAGAAAAGAGGAAAAAATGAAATAAATGATCTGCTTTTCAGATCAATTCATTTTTGCCTTAGGACACGCCTCAAACATAACGGATTGATCCTTTTTCAATTGGAAGGGGAGCTGTGGCCTTGGAGAAGGATAGTCCTCGGGAATGAAACCTCACAGTCGTATTCCCTTGCCATGGACGATCGGGGTACTAGCATAAAGAAAATAAAATGTGGAAAGAGAATTGGAGAAAGTGTTCTCTCTTGGTTCTCCTTCCACTGGATGCATTTTAGCCAGAGGCATTGAATCAAGGTCATCCTATAATGTGCTAACTTGAAGAATGCAGAAACATTTCTTGGTTATTTGCAATACAATCACAATAATGTGAGGTCTGCATTTGCGCTCATCCTGATGATGATCAGTTCATATCTATCTATCTATCTATCTATCTATCTATCAAACATATATTCGAGAGAGTTTGTTGGCGTGTTAGTCTTTTCCCATTGAACATTTCATTGAAGTCAGAGGTAATATGTTAAGACAACCCAAATGTGCGTCAACTTGGAGAATTTAAAAACTTAATTCAAAACTTCACGATGATTGCGTGAGTTCTGTATTTGAGCTCATTCAATGATAAGCATTTGATTTCTTTCTTTCTTTCTATATCTCTATCTATATCTTGCCCAGTATGCACAGCATGTCCACGAAGAAACTGAACTGCTCTGGCTGATATGTTACGTAAGAGAGACCTTGACTTTTTAAACGTATCAATCCATGTTGATTAGTCTTTTGGGATGTTTAACTCCACGTGCGTGAGTGAATGTGCGTTTTCGTGTCCTTGTTCTTTCTTTCCAAAAGTTGATCAATGAACGTTTTATAGGTCCTGCAATTCATGGAAATAGTCGCCTAATTGTGCATGATGTTTCGGAAGAGGCAAAAATCTGTAAAAGTTCGTGCAACATAATTTTAAAGACTGATGGTGTATCGTGTTGCAGTTTATTTATCTGCCATGAGATTTTGCAGCAACGAGATCCATCATCAGTCCCTCCTGTAAATTGATGTTGAACAAACCTTAACAGATTCCTACCTCTTTGGAAATTTTACCGATCCACGAATCACATGATGCATTCTCCAAAGTGATCTTCCGACGTCCACGACGAATGTCACCCAGATCTTGCATTCTCTTCAGTGAATTTTTTTTTCGAAATGGTGATAACCCTCAGACATTGTGTATGGCTCCGATTATCCCCCCGATGGACCAGTTGCAATATCAAAGAGGTCACCCAAAAAAGGTTTGTTAATTCGAAATAGAATTTCACATAAATGCGTTGCTCTTCTAAAAATGTCATTGTTCACCAAGAAACACTAGATCATGGGGCACAGCAAATCATTGAGATTTTCTTACAAATACAAGTACACAACAGGGCGGATATTACTTCTCTCCCTTAAATGAACATATCCGCCATATTATATTGTGAATAACTTGCCTGGTGGAGCAATGCTGCACGGTTTGCAAGTTAAAAGACTTAATAATAATCCCGAAATAATTATCTGGGATACTCTAGTTTTCCTTATAGAACAGCAGTGATTCAGAATTTCGTAATCAAGCTCCAGGATGTGGAATCAAAATTACGTTACATTGTCGTGGAATTATCTTATGAGATCATTGTACTTTCTTTCTACAGAGATGCAAGGTTATCTCTCTCAATCTGTATCTGTGGGGCACATTGGATCACTTCTTGGACTGAACCACTTCAATTCTTTCAATTAAAATTGATCCTGTCAATTATTCCATGTCTTTGACTAAGAAACTAGTTTACTTATGTATCGATGTCATTGTTTTCTTGAATTGTTTTAGAGAATGTGAATGTGATTTTGTGTTAAATGTTTTCTTTCGTGCGCCTAAATTTTTGCCAATGAATTTTTGACGGATTTTTATGATCACTTTTTGTAACATAGTCTACTTTTTGACAATACTTCGGTGAAATGTCTGGTTGGTCTCATCCTGCAACTTCTTTGAATCATACAACCGTAGGCTAAAGCATAGTTCCTCGGGGGATGATTCACCGTGCACTGGGGTACCGTGGATCAGAAATATTTTTTTAAAACAAGATCCTGCCAGCTGCAAACTTAAAGATATATTACTTTTTTATCTTCATTTAACCTTTGTCACAGTCAGCAGAGTTGATTTCTTTTATCAACAAATATCAATAAAATCAGCTTCTACTCAGTATTTTTTCCTGATCCCCCCAGCTCCAGATTGCCATGTTCATATTTGAGAAGGTTTGTGTATATGTTCACCTTTTCTTCCACAAAGAATTGTAGCTGGAAGTATTGAATTAAGGTGTATGCTGGAAACACGGGACTGCTATGAACACAGTAGAAGGCAATTTCTAACATGAAAAGTCATTTTTCATGAGGAATCCAATGGTGTTCTATTATACTGAATAAACATTCATACCTAAATTTCAGCATGAGCAAGACCGGATATGGTTCTAGTGAAACGATAAATGAACAGAACTGATTGTTACGGGGACATATTCCACACAAACTTCTATCCTGAAGATGATTACAGCAACTTTAGTATTGCATACATAGTAAGTAAAGAATTATGAATACGTATATGTTAGTTTAAATGCATTTATTTATTAGAATGAAATATGCATCTGTAAAATATATATTCCTTAATATGCTGGTGTTCTTTGCTGTTGTTACGACAAAAAATAAAGTCAACTCCAGTTTTGGGGCTGGGTTGAAAATTGTCAAACGGTGCAAACATTTTCGATAAGAGGATTTATTAGGAAACTCTAAGACAGAGGATAACATATTTAAAAGTCTATCTTCTGAGTGCAGCTTGGTATGCTTTTTGCAAGATTCGAGAGAGAAGACAAAGTTTTTTTTATTCATTTATCACTCTGCACTGCTATAGCAACGTATACCTTCACTTATCATGCTTCTTATATATAGGAATAAAATGCAAAATAGACAAATTGGTAAGTGAATGAATAATTCCTCAGCTTCCGGTCAATTGGTGGGAGCATTATTGACACAATTGACAGAATGGGACTATTGCATATATATATATATATATATATATATATATATATATATATATATGTGTGTGTGTGTGTGTGTGTATATATATATATATATATATATATATATATATATGTATATATATATATATATATATATATATATATATATATATATATATATATATATATATATATATATATAAAGTTTGACTTACAGCAAGGCATAAATGTATAATGGATATAATCAAAGATATGGGCTTAGGAGAGAGACAGAGGAAGACGGAGAAAGACGGAGACAGAGACAGAGAGAGGAGTATATGTATATAAATCAGTGGGTAGATATGAGCTAACTGAGAATGAGAGAAGGATGAAACCCCGTCCATTGCAGAAGGTCTAAAAGGGACATAATGGATTTGAATAATGTATTTTTTTAATCATAACTTATATCAAAATCATACCCATTTGGTTTGCATCGGGTTCGAATGTCTCAGGTGATTTCACAAAAAAAGTGAATTATAGTAAAATTCATGGATTTTACAAAAGAACGGCGAAGTATGATAAAATGCGTAGATTTGACAAAATATAAGCGAATTAAAGAGGAAATTAGATCATTGTTATCGATTTAAGCACGATCGCAGACTCCACAATATTATCTATATATCAGAAATACCGATAGAATTTGCTTTAAAGCCTTTACCTATGAACATCGTGAGTGCATGTCAAATTTTGTTTAGCTGTGCCTATGTTTACATGGTTTCTCTAGCATGACCAC
>OY735212.1:2549396-2586896 GCA_963457665.1 Thysanoteuthis rhombus | reverse complement strand
AACATTACCCTTTTTTCCTAAACGTTAGTTCCCTTTTTCTAAATACCAACCCCTCTTTCTTAAAATTATGCCGTCATTTTAACATTATACCTCTACTTTTGAATTATTTTTTTTTTTTCCAAGATCAGTCCCCCTCTTTGTCACTTACCTCAACCCTCTATCTTAATGGCGGTTGGACCTACTCTTTTCCAAAAATCAATCTCCTTTTTTTTTTTAAATTCTAACCCCTCTATGATTCGTTTTTTTTTTTTTATATGAACCCCTTTTCCACATTGGCCCCAATTTTTGTAGATTTGCCTCACCCTTTTTTATACTAATCAAACTCTTTTTTTCTCATTACCTGCATTTTTTCAACCTTAGCCCCCTCCTTCTAACAGTGTTAAGGATGTCATACCAAATCAATTTAAAAAAGAAATCAAATTAAACACTATCTCATTGTATTCTATCTATTTCTATTATTTACAGCAAATTATGCTGCCAGTCAGGGAGGGATTTAGTGTAGTATATTGAATTTGGTGATACATAGAATGCATATAAACAGATATTTATAATATTAGTATGTCAATTTGTCAATATGCTATGGAATAAATGCTAAAATGCTAAGATGTAAAGGATCGTTTCGAAATTCTGCGAAAGTGGAACTAGTTTGGTTTTGAAACAAACACTTGTAAATCTTCGCCCTTAATGAGATTAAAACTTAATGTAACTCCTGAGCAATAAATAGGTTCCTGTGTATTAACAAGATCGTTTAATTTAGATCAAGACTACCGGACTAGAAAGTTTGAGAAGATGAGATTCAATCACAATGGTTTACAAGTTCAGGTACATTAACTTTCCTATATATACTCACTTGTATCTCCGTCACATTCTCTCTATTTCCCCTTTCTTCCTCTGTTTCTTTCCTCCTCTCATTTTCTATATCTATCCATATCTCTCTCTCTCTCTCTCTCTCTCTCTCTCTCTCTCTCTCTCTATATATATATATATATATATATATATATATATATATATATATATATATATCCATCTATCTATCTATCTATCTATCTCTCTCTATATATATATACATATATATATACATACATACACGCACATATATAAACACACACACACACACACACACACACACATATATATATATATATATATATATATATATATATATATATATATATATATATGTGTGTATATATATAAAAGATAAGATAAGATACATAAGTGAGATACCCAGCCAGTCAGTCAGTTAGTCAGTTTTGTTGTGACTAGTCAGTTTCTCACCAATGCAATTAACGGACATTTTTTTCAGTTTCTATTCTGCCTTAATATGCAATCATATATGTTGTCCTTATATTGTATCTTTTCTTCTTTAAGTGTTGTTTTTCATTGCTCTTTTCCTCTGCTTGTATCCGAGCACTATCACCATAGATATACCAATCATATATATATATATATATATATATATATATATATATATATATATATATATATATATATATATATATATATATATATATATATATATATATATATATGAAATAAATCTATTACATTTCAGAAGTGGCGTTATATTATCGATATATTATTATATTATGTTATACTGCAAGCCTGATTTGTACCACATATACTGCGCGCGTGTGTGTGTGTGTGTGCGTGTATATATATGCATATATATATGTGCATATATATATATATATATATACATACATACATACATATATATATAAGCACATATATATATATTCATGCACACATATATATATATATATCTATATCTATATATATATATATATATATATATATATACTATATATATATATATATATATATATATATCCTAAATTGTATATTTTCCTTGCGTTCATACAAAATAAGAGCTTTACTTGTATGTATATGTATGTGTGTATACAGAGATATACCAATCGCAGTTTTTGGGGGATCGCTTCCAGTTCGATAAGTCACGGGTTCAATTCATGCCCAAGTCATACAAAATCGCATGAATCCATACGTATACATATATATTGAAAGTGATTGAGGTAAGAAAAAGAAATATTCATGAAGCAAGTAATCTACAAATCAAATTTTATCTGCCATGATTTCTGCTTTATTGCAGAAATAATTCGCAGAATCCATTCACTTTCACTTCTTTGTCCTGTTTGGAATGTATCCGGATAGATGGATAGAAAAATTGTTACAAAGATAGATAGATTGATAGATATCGGGTATCCGAAAGGATTTCCAACATTGCTTTTGGCTTTGAACAGAAAACAACTTTGCTTTACTCGTATGAATATGTTCTGAAACAATTACACAATCAACTTGCCTGTTTGGATTTACATAGACACTTGGTCGGACTTACTTTCTTTTCATCCGAATATTCAATAAAAATTGAACATCTTTGCTGCAAAATCGCATGTGGTATAGATGAAATGAGTTTATTGACAAATAAACTGAAACGGTGAAGTAAAAAAAGGGGCTCTTTATCTATCCGTCTATCCATTTATCTATGTCTATTTCTATCAATCTCAGTATATTCTATATTTTTATTCAACTATCCCTCTATATATCTGTTCATCTATTTATCTATATATCTATTTATCGTGGCAGTTGAGAAAGATTGAGAGAAATTCTGAAAACTGGAACCAGAAATGAAGACCAAGTAGTGAAGAAAAGTAGAGCTTATTGCTACACCTATGTATCTATCAATGCATATATATATATATATATATATATATATATATATATATATATATATATATATATATATATATTGAGAGAGAGAGAGGGAGGAGGAAGGGAGTTTATGTGTGTGTGTAAGAGAGAATGAGAAGTGGAAAGCAAGGGGAGACAATGAGCGAAGTAGACAAAGAATGTGGAAGGTCAGACATTTATGGCGCCAAATATATTTCCCGCTCACATTTCCTGAATTGTATAAGCCTAATGAAATAAACGTGTTTGCATCAATTTTTTATCTTCCTTTTTTTCAGAAGGTTTTTCCTTTCAATATTTTTTTTATTTAATCTTCCACTTATATACTAAATGTCGTGGGGAAGGGGACGTCAAGGTTACAGGCCCCGCCTTCCCTAATTATGGAGACATGGGGGAACTTTCAGGTAACACCCTGCTACGCTGTCCCTTGTTGTATTGGCAGGTGGAAAGAGATGGATACATGCCTATCCCAAGGGCATTAGTGTTCCATTGTTAGAGTTTCATGGCGCCAAGTCTCTTTTGATTCTCTGAAGACAAATGAGAAATAATCCAATTAATCAGTTTTATGTTACATCCATTTATAACCGGAATTTCTTTCTCTCTTTCAGAGTGGAGCGGCGAAAACGGGAGTGAATTTGGTTCATCTGACGAAGAGGCAAGCGAAGAAAAGGAAAGTTTATTATAAAAAAACAAAAATAAAATTTAAAAAAAAACAAAGACGAAAAGTTTAAATGAGAATGGGTTTCCTGAATGACTGACCGTATGGCTCTGGTGTTTATCAATGCCCTCTACCACGATCTGCCCTACTTTGCCAGATGTCCAGAACATTGGCTGTTTACAAGAATATATATATATATATATATATATATATATATATATATATATATATATATACAGGATGAGTTCAAAAAGTATCCGATACATTTCAAAAAGTTCATTTCAACATCCTTATACGGATCTTCTTTTATCAAAATTTCATTAGATTTATCGATTCTTTAACACCATCTTAATTTTTAGTTGTTTTGATATAAATCTCAATTCTGGCCATCGTTTGCATGGCCCGATTTGAATTTTGTAGAAATGAACAAAATTAAGACAAGGTGAAACCAAGTCAAATTCAATGAAAAACAACAACAGCAACAACAACAACAACAACAGCAGCAATAATAATAATAATAATAATAATAATAATAATAATAATTTGATCCTTTTGCAACTGTGAAATTGACAGAAATCAAATCAAAAAATTATTGGAATCAGATTGAGCTTTAAAAAGTCTTGTACAAAATTTCAAATATTTTACCCGAATTTCGTCAATTTTGAAGCTGTATAAGGTTGTCAAAAAGATCTTTTTGAAATGTATTGGATACATTTTGCATTCAATATATATATATATATATATATATATATATATATATATATATATTAACTCCCAGAAAACAACCCGTGTCGCCGCTTCTGGTTTGTTAACCAATCATTATTGGACTCGGACTCTCGGGATATAATTTTCGCTATCATTGCTTTCTTAATTGACGAATAAATACCTATCACTTGACACTTTGTTTCATTTTCTCTTTGCCTTTGTGAAAAAGGCATTAAATTTCTAAATGATTTGTTTATTGTGACGATACAAATGTTTTCAGACCAAACTCTTTATTCAAATAAATCTCAAATAAATTGTGTATTCCACTCTGAAAGAACGATTCTGCTTTTAATTCAATGAATTCTTCCCTGGAATATCTCGAGATATAACTAGACGAAGCGCGTAGCGTGGAATGAAAGAAAACGATAATATCAATTTGACAGGTTTTGGAGATACGTGCACGTAGAAGAACTTTCCATCCCAAGCCCATGATTATCTGCTGTCACGCATTTACGATTCCAAGGTCGTTGTTTTCAAGTAGCAAAATCGACGATTAACTTCTTTGACCAGGAAAGAGTATTTTCCTTCCAATATATATATATATATATATATATATATATATATATATATATATATATATATATATATATATATATATATATATATATATAATACTTATTATCAAACAAGGTACAATTCTACCATGAACCCCCAAACAGTACAGCTCAACTTCGATATTGAATGTGGCAGATACAGTTGCTGAAAAAAACTTTTTTTTCTAGTGACACCTTGGGTACCAAAATGGTGCGTTAGGATCATTATTGTTCTTCATGTTTATTATTTCATCATGTTTATTATTTATCTTCTAGAGAAATTAAAAGGCGTACTAGAAATGTGTACGGATAATTAAAAAATTATAAGTTGGATCAAATGAATGTAAAATTGTATAGGAAGACATTGTGAATAAATGTAAAGTAATGCGCTTTGGTATACAAAATTAGGGTTTCAATGCCACTTTGGGAAATCAAACATTACAAAGAGTATCAGAAAAGAAAGACTAAGATGTAAAATTTGATGATCAATTTAATTTTGGAAAAAAATCTCCAAATGTGTTTGGCTTAGCATAAATAATATATCAAAAGATCAATACATCGGAATGAGAATTTCCAAATCAATAATGCAACCACATTTGGTGTATTTTGAACTGGCTTGTGCCCCACAAGCTCGACATGTTTTTGTTTTTTTTAAAATTATTTTTAAATTGGAAACAGTACAGAGATTAATCATCAGAATTATAGGTGGTATGAGAGATTCAAGTTATGAAAATCTAGGTATGACCATATTGTTTGAGAGGAGGGCAAAGGAGACTTAATTGAAACTTTCAAGACAATAAATGGTTTTACATATGAAGGAATTCTCATGATAATAAGTCAGATACAACGGACAATTCACTAGCTACGTCTACAAAGAAATGACAAAACAATTTACATCAGAAAGCTGTCTTCATTTAAGTTATAGAAATATAAGAAACTTTGTTTTAAAAAATTGACAATACCAGTACAGAGAGACGTTTACCGGGATAATTTTATACCAGAATACAATATAATGTTATGTACTAATCGTACAAGTATGAATAATTTTACGAATAAATAAGAAAAGTATATTTTACTGCAGTGTAAGAGAAAAGTTTCAATGATGAAATAGTATGAAATTAAGCTTTGGTAGATTTGTGAATACAACAGAAATGTGAAGGCCTCAGAACTGCTTCAAAGAAACTGAAGAAAAAAAAACATTTATCTTCCATTTCTAATGAATTTGTCAGTTTTAAAAGGGTGTTTTTTTTTTTAAAGTTTTAGAGGGTTTTTTTTAATCAGCAACGTTACTGTAGTATCAAAATATTACTTTTCGCCATTCGTGTACATAAGTTTTAAAAAGTTACTTGCAAAATATGTTTTTTCCCCTGATAAATTATATTGCATTGCAGACGATCTTTATCGTCGAAATTTCTGATGCAATCATAATTTATTATTGCTTCAGACGATTCAACGGGGATTGAATAGTTGTTAAATGGAATGAATTATACTGAACTTGAACCTCAGCATAATCTATTCAGACTATTCATTTCTAATGCAAGACTTTCCAAATCTAAAGGACGATTTGATTTTTCTTTTATTTACAAATTGTTTCATTATTGATCACAAACGTTGGATAATATCATAAAAGCAAAATAGTCTTTTTTTCACTTGTCTTGATTGAAGAAATTTCCTTTCCTTCATCTGTTATTTTAGGTGTATTTCGTGTTTGTTTTTGGCTGCGGTAGAACAACTCTTTCAAACAACTTAACATGAAAAATGAATGTATATTGTGGAAATACAAAGATGGGCATGCACATAGAAGCCTCAAACATATACAAATTCATATACATAAATAAAAAGGCATACACAAACATACTGCCTAGATATCATATCCACACATGCCATTTTAGCGCAAACGTACACTGACGCTCGCATACCAAGCACAAGCAGATACCACATATATATATGTATGCATGCCACTTTTTCACACACGTATACATGCATATACATACCATATAGTGCATGTACGCAAGGTTATGAGGGTGCTCGTGGTATGTATGCGTGTGAGTATATATTGCATCTTTCTTTTGCTCGTCATCTCTTTGCTGACAATCATAAACGTGATCGTTTGCAGCATATGAATAGAAACAGTTATCAAAAAAAGACCCCCTGATGATACGTCACGAATTCATTGTTTTGATTCCTTTTACTTATTGTGGATTCGCAATATTCTCAAAAAATATCTTTGATTATTTGGGCGAGGGGCTTACAAGCACAGTGGCGGCGCTAGCTCCCATTGTACCACTTCCATTTTTTTTTTTAGATTCTTTTTTATTTTCAAAGTTACACAGATCAGATAAATTACGCCTGTTGGCTTCCTTTTTCCCCCTGTTACAGAATCTGCAGGCCCCATACGCCCCACTGATATTCATACATATATATGTACAGACAGACAGACAGACAGACAGGGACAGAGAGACAGACAGAGACAGACAGAGATAAGGAGGGGGCAAAAGTATCCAATAGATTGCTGAAAGGCTTATTTTAATAAAACTTTCAAAATTGACAGATATTGCACCAAAAAACTATGATTTTTGTTCCTAACTTTCTTTAATCTTGTTTCTATATTCTCCATATCTATCTAAGGTTTGATAAATCTTTGTGACTGAGAGATAATTCGACAACTGGGCTTAGTACCATGTTAATATTCGTCAGATATTTTCATTCGTGTACCGGACATTGTCGCGTCAAATTTGAAGTCGTTTGAGTCAGCAGTATTTTATATGAGAAGTGGTAGATCTACAATGGGCATTGTTATGGATAAAGTTTTTTGCCCGTATAAGCCAATTGCGTGTGTTCATAGATTTAAAATGATTGTTGAAAATGGAGAAAGTGAGACAGAAAGAGTGAAAGAGATGAACAGAGAAATGAGGGGTGAATATAATGTGAGAGAAATAGAGTGTGTGAGACAGAGAAAGAGAGAGAGAGAGAGAGAGAAAGTGGAAGAGAGAGAAAGAGAATCTGATTTTCTCAATTGAAATTTTTGATATAGTACAAGATTACATGACCTGCGTCACCAGCGTGTTTTTGTAGGTTTGTTAAGTATTGAGTGAGAGTAAGAGATTAAGAGAGGGAAAAGAAAGAGAGAGAGAGAGAATCCGTCGAATTTCTCTCTAAAACGAGATTAAATTGAATTATTGTTAAACGACAGGTTATTAGATGTGTTGCCATTGTTGCTATTAATGACGTTATAAACAAATTATTTTGTTTTTCTTATTTTATCAAACCCAATTGAAGTATAATATTTTCATATATTTTTGTACTTATTCAACGGCTTTTTTCGCATTTTTTTTTCATCGGAAAAATAAGTACTATAAATATTTTTCTCATCAATGTGAATTAAATAAGAGTACATTTCCTCACTTTTTATTTATAGATCTAAATTTAGGTGTAAAATATCTAAATTGACAGTATTTAAGAGAATTAACCGATATACTTCGAAGTGATAGTTTTGTACGATAGATTATTTTACATGACGATTATGATAGACTTTTCCACACACCATAAAGCCCAGCCCCTTCAATACATCAACATTTGAACAAGCATGAATTGATAATGTAGGCATAGCAACAATTGCATTAGAAGTTTACAGGTAGAGTCACAGCTATGACGTTATGAGTGTGATAGATTCTTATTAGTATTTATTATTCATGCTTGCTCGTAGGTTAAAGATAGTTTTTGTTCTCATATTGTAAGAATAGGTGGATAATACAATAACCGTTTTTTTTAATTGTTGCAAGTGGTTAGTGTTCTGGTAACCTGTCAGACAAATAGTGGTGTTCAGGATACGGTTGTGTCTGGATGTTAACTCTCTGGCCGAAAAAGTTACATGAGTATGCTAAAGGTCGCTTAGTACATTTAATAATTGATACAAAGGTCGGTCAAAAAGTAATGCCCGTTGTTGTAATTGAATTCTGAATAAATTTATCTGAATTCTTGTTTTTTTTTTCTCAGTTGTAAACCGTTCTGTTTCTAGAAGTTTAGTGGAAAAATTGTGAAGTTAACCTTTCTTTCTCTTCCTATGATCCTCTTTTAAAATGGCCATCACTCTAGACACACATAGAGAGCAAAGAGATATTACAAAATCTCTGTTTTAGAAACGAGGAAATGCAGCAAACATTCACGGGGCTGGATAGTGCACTTGATGGAAGAAGGGTAAGGAAATAGAATGGTAGAGTTATTGGCCATCTCAGAGAAAAACGAGAAACTGAACTTAGTGACAGTTTTGCGTAATGACAGGCCAGCTGCTGTGGGGAATGAAGATAAGACCAAATTGACTGATGCTTTCATAACCGTTGACAAGAATCGCTATTGCAAAAACTCTGAAAGTCTTTAGCTGAGCTGTGGTAGAGCTTACAGTTTAGCGTAGTCTCTTGACTACACAAAGGTCTGTGTGAAGTGGGTTCCTAGACTGCTGACTGACTCAAAGGAGGAGCAGTGAGTGGTAGTTGTCCAAGGACTTCTAGGCCTACACTTTTCTAAGCAGGATAGTCAGAGGAGATAGACGTAGTATCATCACTATGCGAACAGAAGAAGATCGATTGGCACTGCTACCAATTCAGACTCCTACGTGATCATATTGTCGAAAATCAGGAGTCATTTTTGAGCTACGCCACATTCAATGATGACTGATGTGCTTTTTCAACATTACAATGCAAAGCCTCACAGAGGCCTAAAGACCAAACACAGTGTATGACTGGATAACCTTGTCTCATCCACCCTATAGTCCTGAGCTGGCTTCCACGTGTTTCGGTCAATGAATCAGACACTAAGATAAGAGCTGTTCTCCAGTGATGACGTAAATGAGGCTGCTCGCTCACCGCTAGGTAAACAGTTGGGAAGCGTCTACAACATGGGTATATATGGCCCTATTCAAAGGTGGGATACCAATATCAAGAAGGAAGGAGAATATATTGAGGACTTGATTTTGAACTCCAAGACTTTTGTATACATTTTGATGTGCCATTTCGTCATCATCGTCATCACCTGCAGCAGCAGCAGCAGCAGGATCAGTCTTTTAATGTCCGTCGTTGGACATAAACCTTGCCCAGGATTCGCCACACTTCTCTATCATGGACATCGCAGAGCCAGTATTTTCTAAATTTGTCCGGTTCATTTCTCCATCTTGTATTTCGTCGGCCTTGGTTTTGCATTTGATCCCTGGAGATCCATGGTGTGAGTCGTGATGTCCATCGGTTTCTGTCAATCTTGCAACACGGCCTGCCTATTGCCATTTAAGTTTTCAAATAGATTCTATGATGCTTCTGCCTCTTGTTTTCTTCCTAATACTCTGTGCTGTCTTGTGAGCTATCCATGTGAGGTTGAGCATGATTCTCTCAGGTCTGCGTAGCATGCTTCTCAGTGTGCGGGTCTGTCTCTTTGTTAGGTTCCATGTGTCAGCTCTATAAGTGACTATTGAGAGGATGCATTGGTTATATCTTGTTCTTTTTAGGATTATTGAAAATCTGTTTTAATTGTATAAGAAAACACTTTAGTTTTTGACCGGCCTTTGTATTAAGTCTGTCAATTTTGAAATTCATGATAAAATAAACTTTTTTTTTTCAAATCTTGGGATACTTTTGCACTCTCTGTATATATTAGAAAGAAAAAGAAAGAGGGAGAAAGAGAGTTGTGTATCGCTTTCGGTAATTGGCAAATGCAAACATTAATAGTCTACTTATATAGAGACTTATATACACTTCATCAAGTTTTAAACCGAGACATATTGACACAACACCAATTAATCGTCTCTGACTCGTCTTATTTATTCTAAGCAGGACAACTTAGCGAGGGACATGATCGATTTTCGGTGTGTTGTTTAATAATTCTGTTTTCCCACTTGTGAAGTCATTGTGCTGTCCCTCACGGGCTTTGTTTTGTATGAGTCGAATATTCTCACCACGCATAATCTGATAAGAGACAAACGCAATAACTTGCATGATATACTCAACAATAATTACAGTTGCATTTGCTATTGTGGGTCAGCAGTAAAGCCCAGGGCAGTGCTTCTCCAATAATTTCAGAGTCATTCTCTCTCATGTCTTTATTACAATTTTTTCACTCATGACTAAATTTCTTAAACATGGAAAAAAAACAAGGAGTGAAAAAGAAATCGACCAACTAATACAATTAATGTTTTCTAGTTAACACAAAATAAATAAATTTCAAAACTCAGAATATGATTTTAGTAATGATATGGTAACAGGTCTGCTTAGTCACTTAATAGAAACTGCCAAGCGACCAACATCTTTTGGCAGCATT
Organism: Thysanoteuthis rhombus; assembly: GCA_963457665.1. Classification (NCBI taxonomy): domain Eukaryota; kingdom Metazoa; phylum Mollusca; class Cephalopoda; order Oegopsida; family Thysanoteuthidae; genus Thysanoteuthis; species Thysanoteuthis major. Next base: position 2,575,931 of record OY735212.1, on the reverse strand, counting down.
TCGTTAATTGGGGAAAAAAGAGGATCAATGAACAAATCACTTCTCTGGCTTTTTGCTGGACGGTGATCAATAAAATAGCTCAAATTGAAAAACAAACAAACAAGACTTATATCGTAAATTGAACCCTTAATTTAAAAAAATCAATTCAGGGGACTGGGGTAAATGTTTGAATTTTCAATCCTCTAATTCCATAGGGTTACCCCCACGCTTCATGCAAACCAACTTAAAAGTCAGGTTTCATTCACCTTTCACTCACTACTCTAGCCGTGCTCAACCCTCAAACAATTCCATTGATCCGTGAGTGAATCATTCACCAATTTGTGAAACACTGCTCTATATCTTAATACGTAATCTTTGCTTTTTTCTCATTTCCTATTGAGCGCAGACATTATTTGCTGGACTTTTTCGATTCCTTTATTGGAGGATTCCCATTTCTTTCTATTGAAATTGTCGATCCAATCACCCTCGCCTAGTATTATGCTATGTTGTGATCTTGGATATGTATTTCACTGCTACCGATCATAAATCCGAATTACACTCAACCGAACGCAGAAAGCCCGACAACTGAATTCTCGCAAACACAGATGGCCGAATGTTTGAATTGCCAGGGAAAACACTTGCCAAGATCACAGAGTCAAATGGGTCATCCTTGCGTAAAATCAGTTTGGGAAAAATCATGGTAATGCAGTTACACTACTACAGGGCACATCTGTTCATTGGAAGGTAATGCTTATTAATGAAAATATATTTTTTTGTCAGAGCTGACTCCCTGATCGAGAAAGCAATACGTTCCTATTTCAGAGACTTCAATAAGCAGGAGTGTGGAAAGTGGCATTGCACTGTTAGTGAGGATAAGATAACACACACACACATAAAAGACAACAAAGTGATGAAAAGGATGAAGAAGGAAAAATCTAAATCATCTTTTAGGGATAAATGAACATTTGATGTAAAAGTCTTATTTAGTTCTGTATTAATTGATGGACTCGATATTTCAAACTAAAACAAAGCACAATTTTTTTGCCATCAACAAGATTTTAACATAAACATGAGGGTGGCACATTTGGTCAGAATTCTTCTTCAGGGGACACAAAATCGCATTATCACATCCTGTTTACCAACAGTGACATTCATTTTCCTCCATTCAATCCTTTCTGCAATTCATGAAGCATACGTCCTCTCAGTAGTTTTTTAGGCAGCCATCTTAACTATCAAACTTTGGTAATAATCAGAAGTAACTTAATTTGCCAGCTGTGAGCATCTCCCTTGATGGCTAATTCATTGGTTCATTGAAAAAATAAAGTTAAGATTACTGGGCTGTTTGACAGGTATGATAGTTTACACAGATACCGGAGGTAAGTGTTTGCGTCCGCATAAGAATGATTTTTCTAAACTCTCTTATTCAGGGAAACACATCACACAAGTTTTTTTACCTTCTTTTGGATGCTTGCCGTATTTACCAAATTGGATATAGATCAAGGAGTAGGACTGGTTAGTTATTCAATTGAAACAGACGCTTTTGGCAAAATGTTGTGTTGGGAGTGATCAATTAAATAATTAGAATATGCTGTATTCGATGAATAAGTTACTTATCTCGCCTTTTGTTAGGCTATGATCAATAAAAAGTCCGAAATAGAAAAAAAGGTATGAAAGTTGTCGAGCAGAAACAAACAGACATTCATCAGAAAATTACATTGAGAATTGACTCAACCCCACACTCATTAAACATCTGTTTTGAAAGGGATTCTAAAAAACGTTTTTTCCAGAAAAAATAGATAGTGGATATATATATATATATATATATATTGTATGTGTTTGTTTTTAGTGTTTGTTCCTGAGAAGGGTCAAAAATATAATTCAATAGAACAGGTCTTGTAATAATTAACACTTTTATTATATGGGTATCACATTAGAACTTGCCGGTTGATTCAATGCCAATAACGTATTTCAAGTGTCTACAAGTTGGTTACTTGTGCTCCGACAACCGAATTCTGTATTCTCTACGCTATTAAGATAACAGGCAACAGGCAAGTTGTAGTTTGATGCTATTATAGTAAATTATTGATCTATCTATCTATAGATACACACACACACATACACACACACACACACACACATATATATATATATATATGTATATATATATATATATATATATATATATATATATATATATATATTGCTTATAGTATATACACATTTTTGTCTGAAATGATCTCCCGTCGTTACACAGTTATTGTATCACTTTTCCTAGACAATTTAAATAAAACAAACTATCAAAGAAAAAGGGGTCTGCTGCAGGAATCGGACTCGCCATCGATAGGGTAGACGTTTTAACATAGCGATTCTCTTACCATTGAGCTGAAAAGCCGGCGATAATTAAGGGATCAAATAACTGCCTCCATCTCAAACTCTCATCTTGTTTATTCTCAGTCTGTTTATTTCTTTCAACGCGATAGTTATGTAGTAAGAAACAGATATGCATGATCAAACGGAATGATTATGAATTGCATTATCTCTCTCTCTCTAAAACTATCTCTCTCTCTCTCTCTCTCTCTCTCTCTCTCTATATATATATATATATATATATATATATATATATATATATATATATATATTTATTTGAAATGATCTCCCGTTGTTAAACAGCTAATGTATCACCTAGCATGGACAACGTTCATAGAAAAAAACAATTAAAGACTGTACGACGGCTGCAAGAAGAGAACCAGCCACTGAGAGGGTTCTATTTGCAGTAACCCTGTCCTGCCCTCGTGCAGAAGGGAATCATATGCCACTGTCAAGACACAAGAAGAAAACAAACGATTCAACTTTTGTGTTTCTCGTTTTTCCAATCCTATGTAAATAAGGTTCAGATCCAATATGTTCTGAAAAGTATCCTGATGTCATTATACGCAAAGAATTCTCTCGCACAGCGTCCTAGTAGGAGGAGGATAGCAAGCTACTCTCACTACTGCCCACTTTCGCTTCAATCCATAAATAATAACAATCTAACCTTTTATTCTGTTTCCCAAACTACTGAACTCATTATAATGATATTTGATAGATAGCATTAACATTTTGGAATAACACATCATATTTCTAAAGCAAAATTATGATAATGTAATGAAATAAACCTTCTTCAAAACTGCTAGATTTTATTTCGAAATATATGAAATCTCTGTATATAGTTGTAAAGTGTTTGCAAATATCATTCCAAGTTCAATTTCCTTTTTCTAAATCTTTTATTTGAATTTATTAACCCCCACTGCCACCTGACATAAAATGCAGTCGTAGGAAGAGAAGAGCTCATCATATACAGGCATTGTATGTGACCTGATCGAAAAAACTATTTTAGATCTCGTGACTTCACAAATAATAAAGTTATTGCGGAAAAAGCAGGAAATATTCCCAAATTGTACATTTGCTTTAAAGTAAAAAAAACAAACATGCGTGTTCGGAAATTTAATGATCAGATGTACTCTGACAATGAATGGCTTGCTGGGTGTTTTAGTGTGGAAAGGGTTTGTTATTGTTCGTTTTTTGTTTTGTTTCGTTTCGTATTTGTTTTTTTTTCATATGATAAAAATTTGTGGATTATTTACTGATATAATGATTTGTCAAATATACATAAACGGTAAAAAGTATAGCCTATTAAAAAGTCGTTTGCGTGCTACAATATCTGAAAAATCTTGCAGTGAGGCAATGATTGAATATTTATTGAGTTTGTGACAATTAATATTATCATCTCGTTAAAAGGAAACAGAGAACCCATTAAACACTATTACGATCCAGTATGCTATTAAGCAGAAACAGATGGCATCTAGAAGTCGAAATGAGGCCACTCGTTCAGTAAATGTGTTAATTATGTTGAATTTATTGACGAACAAGTAAGAGGTTTCCTTGACAATGATACAACTTTCACTGGACCTTTCATTGAAGTACAGATCAAACTCATAAAATCTGTCATATGTTATGCTTGATAAAATTAAAATGAGAGATCCAACTTACAAAATTCATTTCAGAAATGCTTGATGAAGCCACTGACATTATCAATTCATGTCAGCTGTCACGTATTTTTCCGGTATTTGTTGGCTAACAAGGTATATGAATCAATCTTCGGGATTGCAAAAGGCTCTCAAGATAAAACACCAGAAACGTTTTACATGTTTTTTCAGATCTTGTGCAAAAATAGGTGAGCACAAAATAATAGCCCAGACTTGTGATGGTGCTACTGTCACGGTGGGGAAATAGTATGGCCTGCAGTCAAGAGTAAGGGAAACATCCAACTGCTTTATTTATACAATTTTACCAACGGAATAAAAACAGGTTCATCATAAGCAGTGACAAAAAATCAATGCAAAGTATTGACACAACTTTGAATAGATTGTCAACCATTTTTTAGAAAATCTAAAGGAAAAAGCATGTGCTTTAAATCTAGAAATGATCACGAGAAAACTTCTGAAAGTATTAGCCACTCGCTAGGATCATGTACCAAGATTTGTTCAAAGTGTGTTTGAGTGTAATTAATACTATTTTACTATATTTGAAAAATTAGAGTTCTTGAATCCGAGTGGGATGAAGATACATATAACGGTGCAAATGTTTCCGTTTTTTTTTTAATTATCGATGACTGATATAAACCTCTGCTTTTTCTCGGATCTTTTTGTGCCATCGTCAGATATATCATTTGATATACTATAGGCTAAGATTCATGATGGTGGGTATTGGTGTCAAAAAAGCGAATGGTTTCCTCTTGACTTTAGATTAGGAGAGATAAGAGTTTGAGGACACCTGGATAATAGCAATAAAACTTGGATTACATAGACGGAAATGGACCCACCTCTGAAAGACAAAAGGGGGACGTTGAAGCAAAGACTTCATCCTTAAAGACTTTGAAGAAATAAGCCTCGCAACTGCATATTCAAATTCCATTCCTACTTCTATCTCGATTTAAGATGATTATTAAGAGTTTTGTATTGTATAAATAATGAATTATAAAAGCATACATTTTTTTGTATAAATGTGCTTATTCATTAGAATGAAATAAGACATTGCCTATCAGTCGGATAAATTGCATAGATATGTAAGATCTGTCAGTTTGGCTCATTCGGGAAGACAGCTGGCCATCAATCGGTTGGTCAAGCTTTGAAATCATTGTATAAGAATGATCATTTTATAGATTTATCTATTTGAATGAAATGGTCTGCTGTGTATTTCTAGCTGGGTGTTTAGTAGATATGTAAGACTAGTCACTTTTGTTCAGTCAGTAAAAGGTGTCAATTGGTCATGATATAAATTTTTACTCCCCTAGATTTGGTGAGGATTGTTCTTTTAGTTCGCAATGTTTTTATTACTCCAGATTTTTACTTGAGTTTGTTAATACATGTCAGGATACTTAACCAGTTTGATATCAGAGGTGCAAATTTCGAATCAGTAGGATTCTCAGAAATGTTCCAGCTTTCATCATTCTAAAAAAACAATTTTCCGACTAGATTTTCAGTCACTGAAATTTAACACTGATAATTCCTCTGATTTCTTATTTTTGAAATCACAACCTTGTTTTGTTTAAATGTCAGAAGAATTCAAATATGAAACTATAATTGAAATGTTGAGTTTTAAAAAGCTGTGTTACTTGGAAAAGGCCTGGAGTGAAGTAACTAAACTTTGTGAATCGATTTTAATAGTTCCAACAGCGACTGAAATTGCGTTGAGGCGAATTAAAACTTACTAAAGAGTTGTTAAAGGATAGGAAAGATGGTAAAGTCCATCCCTTGTATCGATTGGAGAAGAATGATTGCATAATCTGAGCATGCCAGCATTTTACAGCAAGGTTTACGATCATTTTTCTATAAAAACTCTGTTTAAAATGGAAAGTTAAAATGATATTCATGATGATATTTCATGTTACTCCTCCATTTCCTATTCATTCGTTACATGGATTATTGAAAAGAATCATAATTCAGTTGAATAAAAACAGAGAGAGAGAGAGAGAGAGAGAGAGAGATCCTGTTGGATAGAATTACATAAAAACTGGAAAAAAAAACAAATGTTTACAGTTTTGGTGAAGGTTTCTAAAGGAAAGGCGTCTTGCCGTGTTCAGAGAGCCTTTGTTACACAATGGACATTCCAATCGATCCCAGCCGTTACACGATGGCGTAAATCAGACCGTCGTAAAGTCGAGTGGCTGGCAGTGAGTCAAGGTAAATAAAGGTCGATCCACGGGTGTGCATATTACAGTGTGATTGTGAATCTCGTGATTCCGTGAATCACTCATCTATTAGATACATCAACGGTTAGCAAGCTAGTCTCACCCATCTGAATTACAAAGTTGTTCGATTCTCACTTGGTGCTCCAATCCCCTCACGAAAAATCTTCCTACCCCCAGTAAATTACTTTCCTTGATGTACTTAATTTCATTTCCCTCTTTGTCTTCCTACCTTCTTATTAAACCACTTAACTTTAACCAACCAACCTTCATTTCACCCCTCACCCTTCAGACCATTTTTCGTGTCCCCCTTCTTCCCTAAGGTCTTATTGTCAACCCTCTCCCTTCGTACCCTCTCAATAAACGACTTAAGTTTTTTTTCTCTTCCTATTGCGGCCTTCACACTTATGGTATTAGTAGTAGTCATCAGTGACTTTGCTTTATGCTTATAATAGCCTTCAGTGATGCGATGTGTAAGTATAAATAGAGTCACCTTGGTTAGCTGGAGGTATTATTGTAAATATTAACACTCACAAAAGTTTTTTTTAAAGATACAGTGAATTTATACTTACGTAAGAGAAACAGAGGTTGCAAAAAGTATCCAATGAATTGTTAAAAAGTTTATTTGAACATGAGCTTCAAAATTTACAGAATTTGGACCAAAAAATCTGTTTCTATTCATAACTTATCAACATTTCAATCTTGTTTGATATGTATTATATTTATATACATTATCTAAATAATGGATATGGATAACATGAGATCATATGAGAAAATGTGGCCGGCTAAGATTAAGATGGTGTGATTAACTAGATAAATTCAGAAAGTATTGGTTTCGCGATGCCCATGATCAATAGATCTGGCGAAACTTGGGATGAGTCTATACCCAATGGAGGACATTAAAAGGATAATGACAATGATGATCCATGAATCTTTAAGCAATGTATAGGATTGAACTCACTAAATGTATGTGTGTGTGTGTGTGTTATTAACACCATCTCTGATACTTGCAGATAGCGGTAGAAGTAAGTAACAGTAATTTGATAGGGTATTGTTAAAAGTATTTTCAAGACGCAAATAGAATCATTAAATGAATTATGGATGATCGATGGAAGAACGAACGAAGGGTTGTAATTCAGTCACGTGAGCTCAAGTTGAAATCTTCCAAATTCAATGAATCCAAATCGATTTTCGCTATCAAGAAACAACTTCCGTCCACTGTAATTCGGATATGGTAACTTATCTTCTTCATTATTCACGATGACAACTATAATCACCCCCACCCGAAGCAAGTGATGTGGTTGGAACTTTTGGAACCGAGGACCCAGCAGGAACGGCCAGTATAAAATGAAAGTTACACCAGCCGTTCGTGCTGGGTCATTGGTCCTAACTGGCCCAGCCGCATCACTCGCTTTGGGTGGGGTTGATGTGCTTCAACAGCAACTACCCAGCACTACATGAGTATAACGACCGTTTCTTCTGGGTCATCGGTCCCAAAAGGCCCAGCCGCATCCCTTGCCTTGGGTAGGAGTGATGTGTCCCAACAACGATCACCCAAACGAAATCCAAAAACCCTCAACAAGAGAACAACATTATAAATCAGCACGTAAAAGTCAGAACCCTCTCAACAGACTCTCACCTAACTTCCAGTAAACGAAATCAAAAACATCAAATGGGACATTATAGGTATTAGCGGAATGAGAAGACCAGAAAAACTAATAGAATTGAAAAGCAAAGATATCCTCTACAATCATGGAAGAGAGAAAGTGAAACAAAGTGGAGTAAGCTTTCTCATCAATAAAGACCTCAAAGACAACGCGGTAGGCTTTAAAACTATCTTAGACCGCAAAGCCAGCATCACCATACAATTCTCAAGAGGTACAAGCTAAATGTCATCCAAGTCTACGTTCCCACTTCACAATCAACCAGAGAAGAAATAATCAAACTATGGTGACTTGAACTCCCTATAATAAGATACAAAAAACACTTCAATGTCATCATGGGAGATTTCAATGCATAAGTATCACAAGGAAACGAACGCTGCGTCGGAGAATTCGAATACAAAAGACGGGACGAGAGAAGTAAAGATTTTGTAAACTTTGTGACTGCAAACAACTTCAAAATCATCAATACATTCTTCAAAGAGAAACCGAATAGAAAATGGACTTGGAAGAGCCCAAACTACGAAACCAAAAACGAAATAGACTACACCCTGACTGACAAAAGTGACACCATTAAAATACATCAATTCTAAACAAAGTAAACATAGGGAGCAACCATAGAATGGTGAGATGTAAGATGCAAATCATCATCATCAGTCTCTTAACGTCCGTCGTTGGACGTAGACCTTCCCTAAGATTTGACACAGTATCATGGGTGTTGCGAAGCCAGTACTTTGTGAATTTGTCTAGCTCGTCTCTCCATCTAACATTCTGCCGGCCTCAGTTGCGCATGTGATCTCGGGGGATCCATGTCGTGTGTCGCGACGTCCATCGGTAGTCTGCCATTCTCGCATCATGGCCAGCCCACTGCCATTTGAGATTTTTAATGGATTCTATGATATCCTTGACTCTTATCTTTTCCCGGATGAACTGTGCTGTCTTGTGGTCTCTCCATGTGAGGCCCAGCATGATTCTTTCATGTACATGTTGCATGGGTCTCAATTTGCAGATATGATAAACACCAATAAAGAACACAAAAAATGTTCCACTCCAGACTGCAACCACTAAACGTACAATATAAACTCAATATCTGAGCAATCTAAGATTTGTAGATAGCATCATCTTTTTCACAGAGAACCTGCACAATATCGAACTAATGCTAGATGAGTAAACGAAGAAAGCAAAAATGTTGGCCTACACATGAATATCAGGAAAACAAAAGTCATGTGCAACCATCACACCGAGAATAAGAACATAACTGCCAAAATCGAATATGCAAAACTCGGGAAAGTACACCACTACATTGACCTAGGACAAATAATCTTTATGAGAGCCTGAAAGGAGGAGGAAATCAAGCGAAGAATCATTCTAGGATGGCAAGCCTTCGGTAGAGCAAGTTCTACTTTAAAAAACCAGATGATCCCAATAATCCCAAAAAGAAGAGCATACAACCAATGCATCTTCCTGATAGTCACTTATGGGGCTGAAACATGGAACCTAAGCAATAGACAGACCTCCAAACTGAGAAGCATGCAATGGGCTCATGACACAAACAGGCTCCACCCTCTGTTTAGGCATGGATTAAAGTGTAGTATCTGTTCCCCAGTAGAGCTCGAGGCCCTGGTACTGACGCTTTTCTGTCGAATGAGCCGGAGATGGTGTGTGTCAAAGACTGAGCATGCCGGGTGAAATGCGTCAACCAATGAGGTTATACTTAGGCTGCGCTTCGCTACGCGAATTGGGAGCCTTTGGACTCGTTCTTGGGCTCTCACACTATTACTCAGCCCAGCTGCAGGGGATCCGTGGCCCCAGGGCAGCACTGTCCCATTGCACTTAAAGGGATAGGTCTGACACTTTTGTGACAACAGTTACTTTGGTTGCTTAGCTACCAAATTCGCATCGGCTGGGGCTATTTTTGCTCCTTTTTCCCCGCGTAAAGTCCGAACCTTGTGTTTTTGCTCTGGTAGGAAAATAAATAAAGAGATGATTAAAGGTACATGGAGAGATCACAAGGCAGCGTAGTATATCAGTGAGAAAACGGGAGTTCGAAATATCATAGAATCTATAGAAGCCCCAATTTTTTTTGTGCAGGTTCTTAGCATTTTTTTCAAAGCTTATCCCATCAAAAAAGTGTTTTTTTTAGGGATGTTCAATTTTCAATGTAATTTTTTACTGAATGGATATTTGATTGTTGTTAAATGGTAAAATGAGGTGTTCAAAAATCATTCTGTTTCTAATCGATTAACAAAATGAAAAAAGGTGATGTAAGAAGGATTCGTTTTCAAGAGTTCTTTTTTTATACCTCAACGGTATCAAATCATTGATTTCTCACATTCAATTGGGACTTGCTTTTCTATAGCTAAAACAATCATGTTTTTTCTCTCAAAGATTGCTAATAAATAAAGCTTAAAAACAGCGCAAATCCATTTCAATATATATATATATATATATATATATATATATATATATATATATATATATATATACTCTTACATACTTTTCAAGCCCCCACCACCACCATTTATTCTTTCCCTGCAAAAGAATTTCTCAGTTATACACTTTATTGGTTTGTTATAAAAAAAATGTTGATGATTAAAACTTTTTTTACGAAATATATAGAGTGATTGATGGGCTGAGGAAAAACTGAATAAAGTTGGATCTTTCATTCGATTGAAATTATATAAAGAGAGAAGAATGAATGATTGAAAAGGGAATAAACTGAGATAGATAGATAGATAGATAGATAGATAGATAGATAGATACCAGGTGTGTTTAAAAAAGTTTTCAACTGAAGTTACCTTGTTTTCCTATCAATATGTTTTGGTGCAAAACATTCCAAACCGGGCTAGACTGGCTTCGTATGATTAAACAAGGAAAGTCCCTCTGTTATCCGTCGCTTGGTAAGGCAATTATAATGCTGTTAGATCGAAGTACTGTGGTTATCAATATGAGGTGGGGTACTTTTATTTATTCTTTAAGCACTCAAACCGGTATGTACGGGTATTTCAGATAGTATGACCTCATATAAACAAATAAGTTATCTTTGATAGCAATGAATATCAAATGCATGCCAGTAACGAATTAAACACTATTTGGCCTTGTATAAATAGATTTTGTCTTGGTGCGATGTTCCAGTCGCTTTTCTAAGTTCCTCGGGGATCCCTGCCAGACTTAACAATGATGGCCACGGCTTTTTACAGCTACTGCTTGGGTAGGTTATGTAATTTGGGAAGATTGGTCTAATCAATTTTTAATTAATCACTCTCTTTTTCTTCGTGAATTGTGACAGGGCAATGACGGGACACTTTCTTGGGATACCTAACGATAGGATAGAGCGCAGAGAGAAAGGTATTCGTATCTTTCCCAAAGGCGATGCAAAGTTGAAATTATCATGCTCGCTCGAAATTCGAACTCAGTCTGCTGTGTCAGTTTTCCAGACAGATAACCGTTACACATGCCCACACCACCTCTACAAGTCACTTACTTGATGCTCAACACTTGTCGTCTTGTGCCACAGTAGGTTATAACATATCCGTCAATAGTTCAAAAGATATGATGTGCAATGGCTTATGTTTGAGATAAAATGATCATATTGTCGATAACTTTGAGTGGAGCTATGAACATTCAATTTTTTTTTTCTTCAGACAATCAAAACATTTTTTCTGCTTTGCACCACGAAAACACCGAGCAAAAAGACTCTCTTTCCGGACATATATTAGATATCACACCCGAATAAGGCCGTAGAAGTATCGATCAAGACGCTACGCAGACATTGAAGATGAGAGGAAGAGATTGGATTGTCCGAGCAGAAGTTGGAATGAAATTGTTTGAATTTTTCTCATTCAAATATAGTATTCATTTTTGCATAGTGTAGATGAGTTACTAACTGAACCTTCCTTTGGGCTGTCTTCAAACTCCTAATTTGTATACGAATGCCAATTGTTAACGGTGAAAGGTTCTCAATTCGGTCCCAGTCTTGTACTTTCGATCGGTTCAGGTCGAATGGAATTTTATATGCGCATAGAAATTGCTTGTTTGCTGATACAGAGTTGAAGTATTATGATTCGATATTCCCAAGTGAAAGTCGCTTCCTTTTCTTTCTTTCATGTCCATGGTCACCGGATCGGTGTCACTTCGGAATAAAGATTTCTCATTCGTGGACATTCTCATATAAACTTTGGAATGTGACTTCCGAACGGTACTAAAGTTATATGCTGTATGCATACACAATAAGAGACTGTAGATATGACGCATTCGACGAAATCCCGATATCTATATCTGTGAATGCATACTGGAAACTGGTCGCCGTTGTCCAGTGGTTAAGTTCTCGCCTCTTGTACAGTAAACCTTGGTTCAATTCCACGCCGAGTCATACCAAAAAGATTTTAAAGATGGTGCTAAGTACCACTTTGCTAAGCGTTCAGCGCAGTTGACAATATCTAATGAAATTAAGCTATGGAAAAACGATAGATTATTTGGAAACTTCGATAGTTAACAATTACCGTATATACGCGTATACAAGTCGAAATGATAGATAATATGTACTTCTCTTATTACTCCGACCTTCGACTCGTACATTAGTCGAAGTGGTACATAATTTTCACCTCTTTTGTTTTTTAGGATATTTTTGCCCCAGGCTTTGACTCGTAAATAAGTCGAATGGGTGCCACCGTAGTTTGTTATCAACCAAACTGTACACACCCTACCAATTATTCTTTCTTTCGCGTGAGAAAATTAAAATACCCAGCAAAACACATTACATACTTCTTCTTGAATATACACGATTTTTTTGATGAGTAATTATTTCTCGCCATAAATGGTCTAAATAGTCTTTTTTTCCTTCGTCACTATGCTAACTGGAGCTGAAATTAGTAAATAATCCAAGTTCATTCGAGAAAAGCGATAGTTATCGCGCAAGTCTGGCAAGACAATTTGCTAGATTGGTGTATTAGATGTTCGTGGGGTAACATGGTCTCGTAACTCAGCTCAATTTATGCCGACATGGGGGCAGGGGCAACATTGCCCTCGATGAAAATGATTGTTGCAGATTATGCAATGCCTTTAGCGAAATAAACATACACATCAAATAACCTGACCGTAAATCTTCCAAAAAGAAAATTGCTTTCCATTGCATAATCCTTTATATTGGCTAAGATAAGTAAATTTCATATTAAATTGTTTACAGCGTATATTTAGAATTACAGGACGAACTATGTATACTTACATGATAAAATAACATGATAATGACAATTGAAACTAATGATTAAAGCATTTTTTTAAATACATATTTGTAATTCACCCGGTAGGAGTAGCACCATCTCATTTCTTGACTCCACTGATATGAAATAAGTTGCCTTTTTTTTTTTTCAAAGAAAAATCCATGTATTATACGCTCAACTTTCATCCCCTTGGAGCAATACTGTCCCCATTGAGAATGGCTGACTCTGAATGATCATTATGAAGCTAATCTTGCAAGGCAATCAGCTCACACAATCACACAATATGTTTTTTCTCAGTATTCTACAAATAAAAAGCAAACTATTCGCATCCATCCAATACTGCATTATCCCTTTTAATTAATTACTACATATCAGTCATAAGTAACAATCAAATCACTTTGGGCAAAAACGGCTCTCGTACGATTAGCAAATTAAGGCAACTTCGAGCCCGGTCAGTCCCTAGATGGGAACACCAGGTACCCTAAGCAACTCCCGATCATGCTAACAGCGATCCCGTTAATTCCTCAGAGGAGACAGATCTACCCAGTACTCACAATAAAACAAGCCAAAGAAATCCCCCGACTTGCCTGGCTGCAAGCAACAGGAGATGATTGAGAAGCAGCCATGAATCCATGTCCTTTCTTGATCCTTCTAACGAAAGATGAAAGAGTGTGTTTGGTGTAAATATTAACAACGTGGAACCTGCCAACGATGACCTGGCTGTTGCAACTTTTAATGAATATGGCAAATTTATGATAAGGAAGGTGTATGATGACGCATTTGTTGACACTATTTATTCAACGTCGGTGAGCTTCAGTTCCATTAAATTGTGTGGCTCATTTATCGATTCTATTTCCACCCAGTCGACACGATATTATCAAGAACCACAATTTTTTTTTGTCAGCCTCACTAATCTGCATTAATGGTAAACACATCCATAATAACATATCTACTCCCTTCAAATACATTATCTTTTGCTCTACATAGATGCGTGTGTGTGTGTGTGTGTGTGTTTGTGTGTGTGTGTGAGAGAGAGAGAGAGTGATAGAGAGAGTGAGTGAGAGAGGAAGCACTTTATGTATACGATAAAGGTAAATATATCATTATTTAAGAATGTTAGTTTACTTGTCATTGAGAGTCAGTAATGTTCTCATTCGGGGACATAGATATAAACAGCTACCATAATATATATATATATATATATATATATATATATATATATATATATATATATACATATATGTGTGTGTGTGTGTGTGTGTGCGTATGTGTGCGTGCGTGCGTGTGTGTGTGTGAGTGTGTGTGTGTGCATATGAGTGTCTGGTTTACATGTGTGTGTATATATGTGTGTGTATTTATACACACATACACACACACACACACACACACATATATATATATTCAATATATATATACTTAAGACTATATGTATTTGTGTATATCTGCATCTGTATATACACACAGATATATATATACACATGCACACACATGCACAAACACGTACACACACAAACAAACACACACACACACACACATACACATATATATATTATATATATTTATATATATATATATATATATACATATATATATATGAATACCTCACAGGAGCAAACTCACAAATAATAATCACAGAATTTTACAAAGAACTCCCCAAAGACCCCTTTAACGAATGTACAAACACAATAACCCAATCCCTAACAGAATTACACAATAGCAACATGATAGATAAAAGGACACAGAATATACTGAAACCCACTTCCACAAAACCCGCAAGGTTCTACCTACTCCCCAAAATCCACAAACCAAATAACCCAGGTAGACCAGTCATCTCCTCCACGAACTGCCACACTACCAAACAATCCAAATTTGTAGACCACTACATCCAACCCTTAGCAACACAAATTAAATCATACATACGTGACACCACAGACCTCCTAAACAAAATCAAACACATCACAGCAATCCCAGACAAAGCACTTCTAGTCAGTATGGATGTTAAATCCCTATACTCGAACATCAAACATGATGAAGGTATCCTAGCACTTACAGAAGCCCTAAACAATAGAACTATTAAAGAACCCAGCACAATAACAATTACCACTCTTATGCACCACATTCTAACTCTAAATAGCTTCAACTTCAACAACAGACACTTCCTCCAGGTGAAAGGCTGCGCAATGGGCACAGTAGCGGCCCCATCCTATGCTAATATCTTCATGGGTAAATTTGAAGAAACCTACATTTACCCAGAGATACATAATGACTGCATCTTTTATGGTAGATACATGGACGACATTTTTCCATATATACAGGCGAAAAAACCAAACTAGATAATTTCTTTATACATCTAAACTCGGCACATGACTCTATTAAGTTTGACTTCACAACATCCACTGACTCCGTAGTTTTCTTAGACACACGCATAAATATAGATGACAACAGAAACCTCCAAACTACCCTCTACACTAAACCCACGGACACCCACAATTACCTCCACTCCAAATCAGCCCATCCCCAACACTTAAAAAGAAGCCTACTATTTTCACAAGCTCTTAGAATTAGAAGAATCTGCTCAACTAATAGTGAACTTAACAGACACAAACATAACCTAATACAATACTTCACCCAACGAGGTTATTCGCTAGATGACACAAAAAAACAATTAAAAAAAGCGACTGGAATACCCAGAGATGAAACCCTTATACTGTCCCACAATGACAAACCCAACTGCATACCCCTTATAACAATTTTTAGCAACACACTCCCACCCTTAGCACACATCATCAATAATAGATGGAACATTCTCACGATCAAAATAGATCTAAAAGAAACATTCACAGACCCATGTGTTATCTCCTAACGCAGACCCAAAAACATCAGAGACATGATCAGTAGCAATAATATCGTTAACAATAAAGTCGTACACAAAAATACACCTAGAACAATTAAATTCTGCACACCTTGCAACATAAGAAACAGTCTATGTTGCAACCGCCTCAAGTACACCAACACATTCACAAGCACTACCACAAAAGAGAGTTACCACATATATCACAATAGCAACTGCCGCAGTAAGAACATTATATACCTTCTAGAGTGCAATAGATGTAAGTTACAGTACATAGGCAAGTCCGAGTGGCAATTTAATATTAGACTCAACAATTATAGACATAGGATTAAGTCAAAAAATAATCGTAGCCCACTTCCCGTAGAACTAAACTTTCGCACACTTGACCACAATTTTGCCACTGACGTTAGCTTCACCATCATAGAAAAAACAGAAAAAACTACTCCAAATGACATAACTAAAGTTCTAGAGAAACACGAAGACATGTGGATCAACAAACTTAAAACCCTATATCCTAATGGATTAAGCACTTAACTGAACAACCCTCACCACACAGAACCTAATATACACAACTCCTATCATTAATATCCTCACACCCACATCTAAGACACATTCAATAATGGGAGCTTCAAAGTCACCCAGACCCATAGGAAAAACTTCACCTTAGCCTGTTATAACCCCTGTCCGAATCATAGCAAAAACATTTTCAATAACTTTTAAGGTTGATACCTATGTAGCTCCATGACCTCACCACCCCTCCTTCTACACTACCACAAACATACCAAAAAATCCAACTCCACATCACTACCCCCTACCTTGACACACTCTGCCCTCCCCAAGACGAACTGCTGCTGATACCTACTAGACATTCTTCCATTCAGCAGGAGGCCTCCAGCAGCCCTGACAACAAAACTCACCCACAATGCATAGCTCCTGGCAGTGGACTCTGGTTCCACATGGTACATTTTAATACACACTCACACAGCACACACCACTGATGATGGGAAGAATCCCGAAACATGTATGGACTATTGACTTATAAGGATTAATAAACCTTACCACCAAAAACTCTACTCCCGAGTCTGTCTCACTCTCTAAAGTACACATTATATACATATATATATATATATATATATATATATATATATATATATATATATATATATACATATATATATATATATTTTACTTTTTTATATATTTCAAGCGAATCGTCATGATAAAAAGTTGGACGACACTTGGAAATATTAATGACACAGAGAAAAAGAGGAAAGCGAATCAACAGAAGAGATAGATGCGCGCTATAAGAAAAGATTTTACTGTAAAATCAGTCACCTAGGGAGCCTATGTGTGATGGCAAGGTATACATTCGATTGTCTTTTTTCAAAATGCACTGAATGTAAAAAAAGAAATATCCCTTCTATCTAACTGCAGTCAAAAAAACCTCTCTGTGTGTGTATATGACATTATCGATAACTGGCCATTGCTCGAAGTTGATGTTCGCCAGATATATGACTCAGCACACTATGTGGTGCAGTATCGAGTTTGAAGTTGTTGTTTTTTTTATCAGCGGTTCTAGAGAAATCTAAAAGAAAAATACAGATTATCGATGTGTCTCTATAGTTTCTTTAAATCAACTCCACTGCTCCTCTATATGAATATCTGAACTCGTGTGTACAATATCTGATTAGCCAACTCTGAGAAGAAATAAACGAAGTACTTCAAATATGTAGTTTTATCATTTCTTTACATGATAATTATGGCAGGCAGCTCCACAAACCATGAAGCCAAGTCCTTTTTGGACATATACTTTCGGAACGAGCACTGCCCTAGTTACAGGTGTATTTTAATATACTTATACAGCATCAAAAATTATAGAATTTTGATAAAAAATCTCTGGTTACTGTTCAGAAGCTTTCCAATGTTTAGTCGAAGTTCTGTCAATTCTTAAGCTGCATAAGAATGCTTCAATTAAATTTTCGAAATGTATACATTTTGCTCTCATTGTAAATACACGACAGCGTTGACAGATGCTTTTCTTTGTGAAGTTGTTAGCATGATGCCTTTGCATATCATTCTTACTACAGTAAGTTCGATCCTCGTTCAGTGACTGACATGTGTAGAGAGGCTGTGTACATATATATATATTTCTAGAGATATGTGTACCAAGTGCTGATAAATAAGCGCCAATACAATGAATTGTGGCAATCCTTTGCTTGGAGATATAAGACCGCAATTTCCGGGTAACTTTAGCTTTTTTTACATTAGCTGTTGCTCACACCGAAAATACAGATACAAGTACAGCTTATATGAGTTATCTGATTTTATTTCTCTGAATATTTCATTTTTAATAATTTCGAATCTTTCAGGCTAGAGATTGAGGTTGGAGCTGGGTTGGGGATAGAGCAATTAGTATTTAAGAAAGTAACCAGAAAATTATAAATTTGAATGATATTACATTTTCCAGGGTCAGGGTTTAGAAGTCAAATGTTAAAACCAAAACCCTATTGCCAAAGTTGATCAGTGATAGCCCTCTTATGGCCAACCAGAATTTAGACTTTCCCAAACTGTATTCCCTTACAGACACATATACGCGTGAGAGTCACATGTTCGTACATATTTGTTTAAGTAGTAAATTTCTGGGGTGTAGAGCCGTGTGCATAGTCAGTAACCTTTTGGTCATTCAATCCATCGATTCAAAGTTCCTCTTATTTTCAGCCAATTGATACGTGGTTTACCTCTTTTTTGTTACTTCCCTATGTACCTCTCTCTTATTATACTTATATTGTTTACAAGAGCGTTATTTGCTGAATGTGATGGGGACGATTTTAAATTGCCCCTAGGGTATCCAATGAAGAATGTCCCAAATGATTTTATGAATAATAGTTTACCTACTGCATTCCAACTAACATAATTGTAAAACGAACCACTGTGATGCTCTAGGGAGGCTTTCAATGTTTCAAGACTCCTCATCTGGCCCTCATTTCTCTATCCTGTAATAATGTCCGTTCTATACCAACTGCTAACCTTGTAAACATACTAGGTTTCACCAAATCTAACAGATCTAATAGGACAGGTTGTCTCTCACCTTTCCATTACCAAGAGCCCCGTTTATTCAAATGAATTTGAAAGGTCTGCTTACTCAACAAGCTCACGGATGCCGGGATATTGAAAGGTCTATCAACAGACCCAGATAATACTTTGTGGATCGTCAGGGATCAGATCCCCCAGGTTGGGAATCAGTACACTGGATGTTGGATTGGCTGTGAGCCGATAGTCGCCTATTATCATGGTTACTTTAGCATCAGAGATAGCTGGCAACATTGTCAGATATCAGGTGATAGAACATCCTCTTGAATCTCCAAAACCAGAGAACTATCTTAATCGGCTAATACCAAATCATTCACCCTTATTTTTTCACTCGCTAAAAGGCCACCTTTGACGACATTTACGTTCGGTGAATAGTCACATCCATTATTAGAATCTGTTTTGTCTCTTATTTTGAAGCGATTCATCCCTTTCCTCGTCTCTTTTTTCTCCCCTTCTTCATTCCTGCTATTCCCTCATTACTCTGGTCTTATTTATCTCATCCTTTGTCTCCCCCTCCCCCTTTCCCCTCTTACGGTCTCCACCTTATTCTTAAGAAATGCATTCATTCATTGGAATCTCCTTCCCGTCTTCCCTCTCACCTGTTTATTCTAAAGACATTCTAACTTCCCCTCCCCTCACGGTCTATCTTTTCTTCTATCGTCCTTGCTGACCTTTTCCTCTTATCATAAAGATGTTCAGCTCTTCCCTCCCTCGCCCCTGCTTCTCTCTTTTTCCTCCTCATTATTTTCCCACAACTCTTTGCATTATTCCTAATCCAGGAATTCACCATTTTTTTACCTCGAATTGGAATAATCCATGATATAGATGACTAAAAATCACAAAAGTACAGCTAATTGCCTGAAGAGTCTGGGATAGAGATGAGACAGTGTAGTAATTGAAACAATGTTAACAACTGCTTACATATCATCACATAATATGGTTGGCAAAATATGGTTGGTAAACTACGTCTGCAAGCCATATCTCATTCCATCCAACCTACTGATTCCATTGAATATGTGATATTGCATACGAACGATTCTCGTTTTCCCTTTTGGTTTTTATCTTTGTTTAGCAAACAATTCAAGATCGAAAAAGTGAGAGGAAAATCACATGTTTTGCAATGGCCGCGAACGAATCAATGTTCTATAGATATAAATGTTTCAGCACAACGAATTCTGGTTTTTCTATTAATAAACATGAAATCTGAATCATAAATAAACAATACACTGTCCCCAAAGAAGAATTGCATTGCTCTAATTGATTGATAGTATGTGGAAGTTCGTTATACACTCCTATAATGAAAACAAAATTATAAGAAAACGAGCTTGTACGACCAGTGTTTAATTTCCTCTATTTATTTTAGCCAATAAGACAGAGATTTTTTTTCAATCCAACCCACCCACTTTAAATTAGATAGAGATAGTTAGTCAGCTTACAGCCTTTTCTCAAGCCATCTGAGTAAGATATATTTATTATTATCATTATTATTATTATCATTAAGAAGAAGAAGAAGAAGAAGAAGAAGAAGATGACATGGGAAATTATTTCTTTGTTGAAATTCTAAAAGGGAGAAGATCAATAAAACTGTTTTGAATTGTTTAGTATGATATGATATAACGATACTGGGAATTCTTGATACATTGTATATATTTGTCAGTCAAAAAATCAATTGTGAAATAGCATTCAAAGCGTTAATGACATGATCTGCGAAGAAAAACGGAATTAAATTCAAACGTTGTACGATTTTCACTATTATCATAATTATCGTTGGTAGTAGTAGTAGTAGTAATAAATTCCACTGCGTTAATATCCATTCTCCAGATTTGTCTTAAAGGGACGGACCATCCAGTCACACGACCCCAAACACATGACTGCAAGATACTCTTCCTTTCCTGGGACTGATTTATTCGAAGTTTCATTTCAAATTTTTTCCAAAGGATCCAACGGCCCCAATAACATTTAGTATGACCCCCACTTCGTCTCGTTCCTTTACGAGCAAAAGAGAGTTGAAGTGATGCACAGTGTATTTCTCTCCATTCCTATTTTGCTTGTAGCAGTCTACG
Organism: Thysanoteuthis rhombus; assembly: GCA_963457665.1. Lineage (NCBI taxonomy): Eukaryota > Metazoa > Mollusca > Cephalopoda > Oegopsida > Thysanoteuthidae > Thysanoteuthis > Thysanoteuthis major. The sequence continues at coordinate 2,554,842 of OY735212.1, read as the reverse complement.
TGTGTTTTCCCCTCACAGAAAAGGGGAAAATTTGTGTCTTCAATTTGAGCGTATTCTGTGTTCTTATTCCAAGGTCCTTGTTATTGCATATTCCACAGGCTCCTTTACTGCTATGTTTCGATCAGAAGGCACAGTAATGACCATCAAAAGATAAGTTCATTTATGGTGGTCCTTGATTACTTTGTCGGGCCTATTTCCTTTGATGGTCCTAACGGTATTCATTGCAATCTCCCATAGTATGGTGGCACCCTGTCATTCAGTTGCTGGGTCTGGATGATGTCCATAACAGTTATCTGTTGACATTCTGTGGTACTTGCAGATTTTCCAATGTAGATATTGGCCCACTCTTTGGACTTTACATATTCAGTAAATGTTAAAACAGCCAGTTACAAGACGGTCTTGCATTTTTACATGCATGTCATAAAAGTGGCATCTTGAGTCGGCATAGATTTTTATGATATCTGCTTGAAAGTTCGAAGTGGTCAGTATAAACGATTCTGTTTCTGCTTTTTAATTTACTGCTTCAGAGCCACTTGTAGGTGTTCTGATCTACATCTGTGTCTTTGTTTGGGGTGCGTATTGTCCGTACAGAAGTTTCTGTTACATTTTCACTTCAAGCTGTTTATCTATATTCTGTGAATACTCACATATTGTTCTCTTAGGAACCTTTTATTTTCTTTTACAATTGAATGCAACTTTTTGTGATTTCATGTTCCTCAGATAGTTTTAACATCCAGTTCTGAGTAATTTCGAGACGCTGGTGTAATCCCATTGTTGCTGTTTGAGTTGCATTATTCCTTTACTGCTAGATGAACTAAATGAAGAGAGCAAGAAAGTCGGCCTACGCATGAGTTTTGGCAAGACGAAGATCATGTGCTACAACCACATCGGAGATAAAAATCACTAAGACCAAAATCAAGGACACAGAACCTGAAAAAGTAGATCACTACATCTACCTATGACAATGAATCTCCATGAAATCCTCAAAAGGAGAAATCAAGCCAAAAATCACACTAAGATGGCAACCCTTTGGCAGAGCAAGCTCAACTTTTAAAAATAAAAAGATCCCATTGATCGTAAAAAGAAACGTGTATAACCAAAGTTTCCTCCCAGTAGTCACTTATGGAACTGCAACATGAAATCTAACCAAGAGACAGATCCACAAATCGAGAACCATGCAATGTGCACAAGAAAGAATTATGTTAGACTTCACATGGAGAAACCACAAGACAACAGAGCTCATCCAGAAAAAGATAGGAGTCAGGGACATCATATAATCCATTAAAAAACTCAAATGGCAGTGGGTTGGCCATGTTGCAAGAATGGCGGACACCCGATGGACATCGTGATTCACGACATAGATCCCCAAATATCACGCAACTGAGGCCAGCAGAGTATTCAATGGAAAGATGAGCTAGACAAATTCAGGAAGTACTGGCTCCGCGATGCTCATAAGAGAGAAGGTTTATTTTCAACGACAGACGATGAAAGACTAATGATGATGATGATGATGATGATCCCTTTACTATTGTTAGCCTTAGGCAAATAGAAATGATCAATGTCAGATTATTATTATTATTATTATTATTATTATTATTATTATTATTATTATTATTATTATTATTACAATATAGCCAGTCTTTTTCTCCACACTCAAATAGTTATCAGCAGTACTATGGTTTACAGTTTCAGTAGTTGCCCGGTTATAGTCTCTGAAATCTTAGTGACAGTAAATCTCCTCAAGTCTTCAGCCATCCTCTCATCTCTTCCCTGCCTATCACAGCTGCGCTGTGATGCTTGTTCGTATTTTCTCTCTCTTAGGTCACTGCTAGCAGCTGGAGTTGTACATATATTTTTAGCAATTTCCTTGGTATTCACGCAGTCCCAAGTAGTGCTGTGGGCTGTATAGTCTCAATCCTTCCTTTCATCCCTGGCTCCCCCAATCTCGCTCTCAGTGTCTTTGTTATGGTTCCGAGCGTACCCACTATTACCGGTACCATCCTGACATTCATGTTTCACACCTTTTTCAGTTCTTTACTCACGTCCTGCGATTTTTTCAGCTTTTCACTCTTTTCCAAGGTGAACCTCGCTTTCCGAAATTTAACTTAACGCCACTTTTCCGCTTTTACAAAAAACAAAAAACAAAACAAAACAAAACGGGAATATCATTTGCGTTTGTTTTAGAACGGAATTTTTTTTTATAGACATACAGTGTACTCTCTCTCTCTCTCTCTCTCTCTCTCTCTCTCTCTCTCTCTCTCTCTCTCTCTCTCTCTCTCTCTTACTTATACCCAAGTCTTTTTCCACCTCCGTCCACGCAAACCTCAGACAACGCAGCTTCACATCAATTTTTGGGTGTAGTAATGGCCAAAAGTTTTTTCTCATAAATTAATGGTAATTGCTTGTTCGAATTACGTCATTTCTGCTCATCAACATTGCTTATAGGATAATTATTTTCTGATAGCAGGAGCAAGTCTGCACTAAGGAGTTGTAGTAGTGAGATTTCTATTATCATTAATAAGTAATTGCTGATTATACCAAACTATAATAAAACGCAATCTATACTTATTTATTTCTCTTCACACACCTATATCATATGTTGCAACATTATAAGGTCGTGGTAATTTTATGTTCCAATGACGTGCTAATGATATAATTCGATATTTTGTTAAACATGATAAATAAAACACCATGATCATCCAATTTCAAATTAGATTTTATTTTTGTATCTCAACAAAGACAATATTGGTAAGTAATATTGATCTCTCAGAATTTTTGAGATGAGGTTTTATTATTATAGATGAGGATAGTCCGAATAATAATAGAAATAATGATATTGATCTATCGAGTCTTACTAATCAGTTACTAATTATTACTTGGTTCGAAAATTCATACTCAAACATTCAGTGTACGAGGTCTTCTCTGAAATTTGATTTGAGAATGTCTTTGTTGGGAGAAGCGACTGAGGCATCTGATGACTTGTTCCAGGTAGGAACTGATCTGTCTGAGAAGTATTTTCTAATCTCTATGGCTGTTTGGGTTTGTGGCTTCTTGCTGTGACCTCTAGTTGCATTGTTTAGGGTTGGCTGTTGCATGATTTTATCGACACAGATGTTGTTTACAGTGGTGTGTGGACATTATCCTGTATATTTCCAGTAGATTAGTACTGTTACTTCAGAGGGATGGTGTCTCCAGAGCAAGGTATTTTAGCCTTTCTGAATATGGCAGGTGTTTGATGCTGGTAATAATCTTTGTGGCCTTACTTTGCTCTCTTTCTGTAGCGTCATAATTAAATTGATGTTTAGGTGATCAAGTGCAGGAGCTGAATTCCAAATGCAGCCTGGTGAGTGATTTATAAAGCATTTTGAATATTTCCACGTAAAAACCAGTTATTAATAATTTTACTGATATTGCATTATTAATGTTGAAAGTATTGAACAAACATAGCCTTCAGAGATGGTGGAGAATTCTATTCTTTTTATCTTTCCATATATTTTTGTGTTTATTTATATGTGTGTGTGTATTCCAGAGCCCTCGGCCATATTATTTTGTTAACAGACTTGAAACATGGCATCAGTACTCCATTAAAGTGTACTCATTTCTAAAAATATTTTATCTAATTTCGGAAAGAAAGCCTTTTTGACTTTCTTAATTTGCTAGCGTTGACTTGATAGAACTTCACAATAACTACTTTTTCTGCTGCTACTGTAGAGAGCTATTGTACATATAGAAGTTTTTTAGTCAAAATATTTTGTGCCATTAGTAAGAAACAAATTTGAGGTATACTATAGGTGAATCCTCGGAGAAAATTAATTCTATTTATCTTTTTTTATATATTGCATATTTTACTGTGTTATGTGCTATTCATAATTTTCTTTAGATTTACAGTAAACACCACTACTCCTGCTACTAGATAGAGCTAAAGTAAGTACAAAATTTAATTAACAGTCGACATTATTGTATCATTATTAAGAAGAATGACTGAAAAAATCGTAAATGATTCTCGGCAACTTTTCGGTTTTATTTAATTAATTGTAATTTGGGCTTCTGATTTGAAAAAAAATCTTGATATTTTTACCGAGTTTTTACCGAATATTTCGATTAATTAGTTATTTTTGTGAATCATTTCTGACTCATTTTCTATTCTGTATAAAGTGGAATTTTGTTATTAATAACTTGCTGAAAAGCCGTCCTCTGGGCGGTAGATTCAGTGTTAATAATTCATGAGAGTGTTAATACAACAGCGTTATATTTTATCTCGATTTCACAGATTTTTTTTAATTGGATCATTTTCGCACGAACTTGATTCCCTTTTGCACGAAAAGCCCCGTTTTATGATTTTGCAATTAAAATTGCAATTCCTCTTTTCCCAGATATTTTGGTGGTTTTCCCTTATTTTCCTTCTTTTTCTCTTTCTTTACACCTATTTTTTCTCTCTATCTCCCTACCTTTTTATCTTTCTTTCTATCTCCCATATTTACGTTTCTTCCATTCTAAGTTTTTTTCTTCCTTTTTCTCTCCCGATTTCACTCTTCGTCTGTCCTATAAAAGATATTGACCAGTTTAGAATATTGCCTGTAACTTTTTGGTCATAATTTGCCTAAATCTTGTTATAACACTTCTTGCCTTGATATAACTTCTTCTTCTTCTTCTTACAACTGAATCATTGATATTCTTTTTTTTTTTGCAGGCATAATTTGGGATTACGTTCAGAACTGTGAATGTGTTGCCCGTAAGAAACCTCTGCATGATTCTCTACAATCTGCAAAAACGCAAAATTTTCGCCACCAGCAAATGAAATCAAGAAAAGAAACCTCGCACGAAGAAATATTTTTGTAACCAGTGCACAAAATAGATTTATGTGTGCACAAAAGTTCAGGAAAATGAAATGATATAATAATCCATTGAATATTCTCATGATTAGGCGAATGATAATTGATGATAATTGTAGGATAACATCTGACTAAAAACATTACTTTGTTTAATGCAATCATATTTCTATTTGTTTAAACGTACCAATACAGTTTTATTAGTCATGAGAAATAAACTGTACCAAAATTATCGTGACAGAGTTTCAAAATCATATTTTCCAAGCGTTCAGTGCACAGCTACTACGAAGAATTACGGGGGTGCATTCGTAGTGAGTACAATCATCACTGAATGCAAGGATTTGCTTGTGATCAGTATAGTTGAATGTTAACTTCTTCTGATTGCTGATCTAAAAAGCATGATAGCAGACCCAACCCCTATTTGAGGGAAACGAAATTTACATACGTAGCCTAGTCATATACTAAATGAAGCTAAGTATGATGGTTAGCTTGGTAGTTTTATAATTCTCATCACTATGATAGGTCAGTGCTTGAGCCTTGGATATTGGATTTACATTTTGAAGGTAGTCAAGCTATCCTTGGAATACTGGCGGAGCTCAGTTATGACGAACCTATAA
>OY735212.1:2514396-2539396 GCA_963457665.1 Thysanoteuthis rhombus | reverse complement strand
CCAATCAGGCGTTGGCGGAGATGGGAACCTTTTTAGATTGCTTTTTTGAGAGTTGCATAGTGATCGGTCTCTTCCTTGGGAGTTTTATCGGAATCGCTGCGGGAGTCACTCAACATGATCTCCAGCTGCTTTGGATGTACTCCCCAATGGTCACTCATCTAGGTACTGATTTGGCTCAGCGTTGCTTAACCTCAGTAGTCGTACGAGAACTAGTAGACAGAAACAATAAATACACATCTAGAGGTGAATAATAAATTCATGTGGGATTATTAGATAGAAAAACGTTTTACCCTTTGCCCAAAGATAAAAGGAAGGGAAAATAAGAAATTGAAAATCTCAAGGCCATCGAAAATTAGAATAAACGTAGCAAAATAGAAGCAACAGAAAACATAAGTTTTCTGCTGGACAAAGGCCTTTCCCATTTCCTTTTGTGACGACCGCAATTGTTTTAACCTTTTCCACGCCATTTCAGTTTGTTTTGTTGATTTTTATGTTTTGTATCCGTTATTCGTATCTGGTATTACGTATTCATTGTATAATTTATGCTTTTAAGATTCAAAATTTTATCTCCGAATGGGCTACTATACTTAATTTTGATGAGTCAAACAAAAAGCGATCATATTACAGGCTACCTTTGTTATAACGCGCACCGAAATTATTTGGTTCACATTTCAATTAAGGTGGATGATGCCCGCCACCAATTGATATAGTTCCTGCAGTGCTATATCGAACTCAAAGTTGCTAGATTTAGCTCCCTTAAAAAATATCCAGCTAAAAATAGCTTGATACAGCTCCAAAATAGCTAAATTGACAAGTATCGTTATCACAGACTCTCGTTATAACAGGGTACGCGTGTAATAGTACTAATGGAATATAGCGTCAGGGATGAGGTAAGGACTGCTAACAATCAACAAAGCCTGTAAAAGACAGAGTGGGTTATTTTGTATCATCGACCGGTGCAAGAATCAGGTGTTCTAGCTCAAGTAAAAGCCAGGATACCGAATGCTGATGTTCAAGGCAGGCAGCCCTTACCCATAAATAGTTTAAATGAGTGACACAACTTCGGATGCTTTTCACATATTACAATCTTCGAAATGCAATCAAATTTTGGCCGAGACTGAGAAACGTGTAATATGCAGAACTCAAGTTATGACCACTGATACCGTAGCCACCACAAGGGAACTGTTAATACAGTTTACCCGTGCGCTCAAAATTGACGGCTTATATGAAATCCATTGATACACATTACATTCTATATACATGGATAACAGGGGGTTGCTTTGTGGTGGGCTTGGAGAAGAACAATCTGTTGACCACAAACGGATTTTTTATCATTTTTGCTTTTTTTTTAAAATATATTTATAGCTCTTTGGGTTCTTTATATTTTTCTTTTAATCACCTTTTATATTCAACGTTCTTATTACTTCAGAAGAAAATCTTATTTTATTATGTTAGTTGCGTCCATGAAATTCTATTTTATTATGTCAGTTGCACCCCTTAGCGTGACAGATGACATCTGCCCATTGCAAATTATTAAGCGCAGATTATTATTATTATTATTATTATTATTATTGTTGTTGTTGTTGTTGTTATTGTTGTTGTTGTTGTTATTATTATTATTATTATTATTATTATTATTATTATTATTATTATTATTATTATTATTATTATTATTATTATTATTAGTCAACTTGCAACGTAACAAGCATTTCACTGATGCATAGGAAGGGTGATAAAAATGTGGTTAAGAGGCGCTTGTGTATCCCCCCCCAGACATATTTCAATAGCAATAGAGACTCATATATGAAGTTATCATCGGGCAGTGCAAGCCGGATGTTTTGATGAGCTCTATCTTATAAGACTCATACATTCTGGTTTTCTCCAATGAACCGAAGTAATTACCTCTGCCAACATAGATGTAGGCTCCCTATTTTCATTTGGTCGCGTCCGTCTTTCAGAAAGTACTTGAGGAATTTTAATTCACCTTTTTGGAAGATTGGGGGTTATAGGCTAAGGGGAAAAATGAATAAATTTCGGAACGGATCAAGGGATATTTTTTGAATTGAGAGATTTTCCATTTTTGTTTTACATTCAAGTGTATATCCATGTGTACATTCATGTCTGCTTGCATAAAATCTCCAAGTTTTTGTGGAAGGATGGTCAATAGGCTACAGATGAAGTGATCGAATTTTAGGGAATATCCATGCACAATTACCTCCCTTAAGTTGTAGTTATATGCCCATATTACATGATATTGGCCAAATTCTATGTCTGTCCACATGATATCTCAAAAGATTCTTGATGAATTCCAATTAAAGTGGGGCTGCGAAAGAGGCGAATAAAATTTTTGAGCAGATCCATGCACAATTACGTCCCCTGGCTATTTTTGCGTCCTCTGAGTGCTTTTTAATTCAGTATGTATTGGTAACATTTTAACGTGGTTGAAAGTAGGAGACACTCAATGACAATTAGTAATAGCAGCACTTATATCAAAGAGCTTGCCTATTATTTTCAAAGCTGTTCACTAACTGCCGTAGATTGAAGGCCTCAGGTAGTTGCAATGGAAAAGAGGCTTCAAGAAGCATCGTGGGGATCGTTAGATTGCGTTATTGAGCATATTACACTGATCAGTATCCTCCAAGAAGGATTAACGAGATAGCCTCCCTACATAATTCACAGCTGATTACAGCTCTTAGTATACTCAGTAAGACACCCACCTAGGAACTGACCAGACGTAACATTGCTTAACTTCAGTGATCATAGAAGAACTGGATGTCCATCTAGCTGTAACCATTATAACATTATATTTTTCTAATTACAGCACTTAGAAAACCCAATTGGTTACCCATCTAGGGACTGACCAGACTTAACATTGCTCAACTTCGGTGATCGCAGGAGAACTGGATGTCCAACACCATCTAGCCATAACCATTATAACACTATATTTCCTAGCATTGCTCAATGGCAAGGAGCCAAGCCCTTCTTTTATTTCTTGTTTAAGCATATGGCTTATTGCAAATAGTAACAATACTCAAAGCCTAAAAGGTTAAATAATGCAGTTTGTGTACCTCCGCTGATTGATTTATTCTCGATGCCAATATAAAAGCAATCTTTGTTGAATATGGGATGGGCTATAAAACGGCCTCATCGATTGGTAATCAAGATTTATGTTATGTGTTCGTAATCCTCAGGTTACAAATCACCGTGGCCCGGTGATAGAGTGCTCGCACCCGGCCCGAAAGGTTGTGATTAAATCCACTGCTGAGCCATTCCCAAAATGGTACTCATTGCTTTTCTACAAAGTTCTCAGCATAAGGACCGGTAATAAGGAACTTACCTCTGAAGCTACAGAGTTATGGCTAAATCACGTTGGATCACGGATGTTAAGCGGCAAAAGGGTACCATTGGGGAATTATAGGTGCCATAAGCAGAACGGAGTTTTGAAAGGCCTTGCAAGCTGTAAGTGGGTCTTATTGAAAGTTTCATGTGTGCATTTAAGCCCACGACACTCTGGATGAGGGGAAAGACGGGAAACAATCATATACACACGTAAATGGGATGGGCAGTGAAACAGTCTTTATTGGCGGGAGATTTACGTTGTGCGTTTGTAATACTCAAGTTTCCCAATCGATTGTGAGATATCAGATTTCTCTTTCGACGTCTTCAAAGCCACCAAGTATTTATAAAAGCCAAAGCAAATTGCCAGTCTGCGGGAAAGAGTTCTTTAGGTCTCAAGTTCAACCCAATATTTGTGAATTGTCTCTGCTTTAGTTTTATTGAGATTGAAATCTGAGCGATTCGCTCAGGAGTTAGCAAGCTAGTTATACAGGTGATTACCACTGAGTATTGGGTTCAAACTTCACTGGTTCGATCTATGTTTGTGATAACATGTGAAATCTCAGCTAAGCATATCAAATCACTATGATTTTACCAATGACGTCAAAAAATCACAGTAGTATTTAAATTAATTTGCAAATAGATTGTGAAATATCGGAAACATTATGTTGCATCGAATCTGTCCAATGAAACCGTTTCTTTTATGCGTTTGCGAAAAAGGTAAAGGAGATAACTCTATGATTAGCATTTAATTGTTATCACCCGTGACAATTTTCACTAACAGAAAATAAAGAAGCATCACGTGACGTACTATGTACGGAAATTGAGATTTGAATGAGCAAAGAAAATTACAGTGAAGATATATTGCCTGAAGTTCTGAGAGAAATATTGTTATCATTCTTTAAATTATCTTAACTACCACGTCTGCTTTCCTGATATATTCAAGTTATCGTAAATGATCCATGAAATATCACAAGGAAGAATCGATGTCTTAATTTGAAGACTGCATTGTCCACCTGACAGAATGGTTCGTCATTGATCATAGTGATTTTTTTCCTTGTAAAGGAGTTTCAGTATATTTTTTCCTATTTCCCCAATTCGTATGTCTAATAATAGGGTCGGTGTGTCTTTGTGAGATGATCAGTTTATTTCTTTTCTTTCTCTCCGATCTGCATGTCTCATATGAAGGTCAGTAAGTCTTTGTGAGACGGTCAGTTTATTCGTTCATTTTCTATTCAACCTGCACGTCTCGTGTATATATGTATGTGTGTGTGTGTGTGTGTCATTGTGTATGTTTTGGTGACAATCTGGTAGAAATTATCGAAAGATTCTATCGAAAAAGTTAAAAACGGGGGAATATTAGGTTTCAGCGAGAAAAGGGATTATCTTCCACGGACTAAAGTGATTTTTTGGCACAAACTCTCAGAAGATAATTCAATGAATTATTCAGTAATGTCTCGGTAATATAATTGCTTAAGAGAGCGTATGCTCAGGAGAATCAACGTGAGAAACAAGCGAGGCCCAAAAGTCAACCGGTGGAAACACGTGACAAGAACATTGGCCGTAGAATCGTATGCAGTAGATAGAAACCGAGGTGGAGATTTACGGTTTGTCATTGTTTTCAACTAAGCATTTTAATGGATATTTTCTCCGACCATCTTAAGGTGGCTGTTGCTTCCATTTATCCCTTATTCTCGATCATTTTTTGTTATCTTTCTCTAAAGACCTTCTCAGTAAAAATCCTTATACGAGTTCTGTTAGAGACGTATTAAGCCATTAAATGTTAACGGAAGAAATAGCCTACCTACGGCGGGGGGGACCTCAGTCAAAATATTCTACTCACGACTACATCCGCATATACTTGTCTCAGCATCTTTCCCAATTTGAAAAAAAAATTTGCTAACCATCAAGTAAAAGTAGGTACCCATTCCCAATAAATATGTTGTTATTTACTGAGCTTAGTTTTGGCACTGGGCCCCAAGAATAAGGCTGCCAGTAAGGATCGAACTCGATAATTAGTGGCAGTGAACTGCAAAACCGACTTACCGACCATCAATAACCATACTAAATCCATCGTTATTAACCGGTCCACATTACAAATAAGGATGTGAAATCTATTCTTTGTGATCTGCTTTGTGGAAATATCATTCTTTTCAAATGAAGTGCTTGGGGCCGACTGATTTTGATAACAATAACCGTTTGATAGTATTGTCTCTGATTATAATAAACGACTTCCCCTGTATTACTCCACAACAAGTCGTCCCAATTCCTCGATAGATAATGATAAACTCAGTACGCTGAAAGGCTATACGTGCAATGCACCTAGAGAGGATCAAATTCACAACTCAATTGTAATGATCTGTGAGATCAAATTGCTCACGTCCAGTTCATGACAAGCAATCTTATATCCCAACTGGTGGAACTTCCGTCTGCTGAAATTTACTACAAGATTTGAATATTAATTTATTTAATTTGTAATCAGTTAATATACAGGGTAATTATAAAGTCCACGCGCAGTTTTAAAGGCTCATAATTCCAGTAATATACATGGTAGATTATATACATAGAGCATCGAGAAAAATGATTATTTCATTTTATCATCATTTGAAATATATTTTTTCTAATCGTCGATTATTGATTATTTCACTAATTTTTTTTGAGTTTTGCAAAAAGCGCACAAAGAAGATTTTTGTGCGCACAAAAGATTTCAAATTCTGTTCATAGCTTCATCAATTTTCATTGAAAAGATATTCACTAGTCCTAATTAAGGAATGTGCACACATTTTTGTTACGGAAAAAGAATTGCATGACTTGAGATTTTGGGGCTTACTGACAAAAAATACGAGGGTTAACGTGGGGGGTCGGCTTTTTGTCTGCATTTAGGATCAATATCGTTCATTCCTGAGTTTTACTATTGATATTTCATTTAAATATTAAACTTTGACTTGTCTTTCGTAATCCTGTATCGACGGGGAAAATCTATATAATGAAAGGAGAGGATTAATGTTTCAATAATAAAGATATAAGAACGAGAAGACAGTGTCATAACTTTATAAAAACTTTTTTTCTGAAAGAAGTTTTGCATTGAATGAGGCGGAACTTTTTCCTATAAACACATCTGGTAATTTACTCATGACAAGCAGTCACGTTACCAAGGTTGGGGACAACAAAAGTGATTTTCCTGACATAATAAGGAATAAATGTTGATATTTTCAGCACCTTAGTTCCATTGGGGTGGCGTGTACGTGCAATATATACATACATGAATGGATAGTAACCCGGCCAGACGGATTAACTTGAAAACTGCAGAAACCTGAGTTGAAAGTTTTGGTGATAGTTTTCATTACTGTTTCAAAACAATGAATGAACTGAAGGTGATTTAACTATAGAATGCTGACCTCTCGAAATAATGTTGATTTTACATTTTCCTTGATATGTCTACCTCCCTTAGATACATACGATCTTGTCGACCTCTGCATTATTATTTTTCCAATACTCTTACACGTACACTCTAGAATGATATAGATTCCTAAGCTGTAAGAACCAAGCCCGACAGAGATTAGTTTCTACTGTAACCTACATCTTGGAATCTGCCATTCTGAGGTTCACTGGTCATTTGATTGTCACAAACACACAGGAAGGGTGAAAATACATAAAACTCCTTTACTAATTCTGATATCGGAAACAAAACTACACATATCTGTGACTGCACCTTCCAGCAATTGACATCCACATGGACATAAAATATCTGACGTTGGAATTGATCCCTGAAATATGTTTGGATGTTGCACAATTATAATAAAGATTCCATACACACGATATAATCCTGGTGTATCTTGACTTGGATAGCGCATTCATATGTCCGAGAATAATGAGACAAGAACACGGATCACCACTCCCAATACTAAAAACACACTGAACCAGGATACAACTCCCAATATCCTTGTGGAATCTATTCTATTACACAAGACAGTAATGAGGCCCATTTGACTCACTCAACCGCAAAAAAGAACTGAAAACGTACGATTCGATTTACACCAGAACCACTTGAGATTAGGCATCGAGGAAAAACTTATACTCCCATCAGGCTTCAAGATTGAATTACACCCATCAATAGGAAACAAAAACGAAGGATTCTTTATGATATGGTATGACAAAACAACTATCGGTAGACCTCATGAAGGACACTATTGAATTCTGTGGTAAAACAATCATAGAAGCTACAAAAAATATCAAAGCCCCAGAACAAACAGAATAGGTACATACTGACACAGATGATTACAGAGAAATCCAAAACATTATAAACAAGAATGTCGAAGTCAGAACAAAACAACTCCACCACATTCAGACAAATAAACACTGAGACACAAGTCCACCAGAAAGCTTACACAAACTATACAAGGAACACAAGATATAGCCAACACCTGAAGAAATGATAAATACACAACTTTACACACATAAAAGACAACACAAACAATTATGATAGAAACTACAGCACCAACTAATGCACGCCCATGTGCAGATATTTGATATGACAAAGCAACACGATTAAACAATAACATGTCATAACATGAGCTACAAAAGAGATCTACCACCAACAGAATACCAGGGAAACGCTCAACAAATAATAATATACATCATTTAACACAGACTCAATTAGCGCATCGTAGGAAGGATATAAAAAGAAAGATCCTTACCAAAAAGTAAATCAACAAGCACTTACCTCTTGCAACACAAAGGAAACCAACAGTTCACTGAAAATGAGAAAAACTCCGAACTACTACGCATAGAAAGGGTGCTACAAAACTGCTTAAAATCCACCATAATTTTTGGCAAAGACAACTTCAGCAAAATGTAAGAATTAAATTCGACCCAGAAAGAGAAGTAATAAACCTAAGTAAGCATAAAATCATCAGAGATATATTCAATCAGCAAAATAAAGACCTAAAATTCTGCCCAGCTCCTAACAGTTCTCCGGATATAACATAGAAAATGATCCTTTGACTTTCTTCAAGAAAAAAAAATTAAACCCAGAGCCTGCTTTTGGACACCGAAGAAAAATCAAACTATTGTAGAATTACTTATAGAATCACTTATTTTATGATCATACATCATGACAGTCCAAACTTTCGAAGAATCAGTCAGAGAAGACATCAATGACTTTACTGATAACCATAATAGATTTACCAGACCATATGATAACTTATCTACCCTACACAAGAGAATCTCTGAATAAACTTCCAGAAATTAATGACTTGATTATTACCCAAGCCAATAAAGGTGAAACTACAGCTTATGGGCTGAAGAAGGATATCAAAGAGAAACAAACGCCCATTTAAGAAACACTAAAAACACTTCCACAAAAAACTCCCGAATGACCCCTTTATGGACTATCATCACCATCCTCATCATCGTAGGCGTCTTAACGTCAGTCGTTGGACAGACTTTCCACAGGATTCCCTATACCTCACCTCTTTATTATAGATGTTTTGATCCAATACTTTCTTTACTTATTTAGTTCATCAAGCCATCTTCTATATTGCCAGTCACAGTTTTGCGTATGATCTCTGGGGATCCACGCTGTAAATTGTGATGTATACTGGTTGTCTGACATGACAATTTGAGTTCTCTAATGGATTCCATGATATGTCGGACTCCTGTCTTTCCCTTGATATAATATACTGTCTTTTGATGTTTCCATGATGTTTTGAGCATGATTCTCTCTTGTGCATTTTGCATGATTCTCAGTTTGAGAGTCCATCTTTCGGTTCGGTTCTATCTTTTAGTTCCATAGGTGGAGGGTGCATTCGTTGTAGACCCTTTTTTTCAGACTGGGGGAAATTTTCTCGTTCGTTAATGTCGATCTTGCTCTACCAAAAGCTTTCCTTCCTGGAGTTATCATTCACTTGATTTCTTCTTCCAGGGTTCCATGGCGATTTATAGTCCTTGGTAGATGTAGTGGTCTACGTCTTTCACTTTTTATTTTGATTGTTGTGTATTTTAGAAAAACTGTCTTGTTCTCTTCGTTCAGTTTGTCTTGTATTATTTCTCGTAAAAACAACGATATGGTCAAAACTGAGTTTCTTTAGGTTTTCTCTGTTTATTCGCATTCTTTTCTTTCCCCATTTCGAGTGATCGTTTTGTGGCAGACTGAATATTTTTGGTGAGCTAGTATCATCTTTCTCGAGCTGAGACGGCTCAGAGTTTTTATGTAGCCTAATAAATGAACTGTTGTCGGTATATGCGTTGCGAGCCTCTGACATACACAGGATCCACGCCTTCTTGTATGATAGCATCGATGACCGAGTTGTAAATATTCTCAATATTGACAAATGCTACAGCCAGTGGCTTTTTATACTCTGCAGCTTTCCATTTTAGTTGATTCAATGAATGGAAACGGTCAATGTTGAGTAGTCCAGCCTATTTACGTGGTTGGTTTTCATCTCACGATTTGGTGATTCGGTTAGTGATCACTGAGGTAAAAAGTTTGTGGATGCAGTTGCATAGGCTAATTAACCTGTAGTTCTTTATACCCTTTTGGTTCCCTTTTTTTATATACACCATCAGAATAACATAAATATATCCTAGAAGAAATGCACCAAAATACTCTTATCAACAAAAAACATCTGTAACTCTGAAACCTGCCAGATCCTAGAGCCCCGCTCAAAGAGAAACACAAGCTAAATGACCCAAGTAGACCCGTCATCTCCTCAACTACTAGCCATACAGCAGAAATATCAAAATAAGTCAACCACTACATTATATATCTTGCTATCTGCAATTTAAATCCTACATAAGAGACACTGCAGACCTCATTGATAAAACCAAACACCCCGACCCATTTTAGAAAATGCTATTTTAATTATTATGGACGTTAAATTTCTCTCATCAAATATTCAAAATGATATAGGAATATACACAAGCGGAGAAGTTAAACCAGAAAACTTCCTCAAAATATCCCAAATCCAGACATAATTCTGCTGAACTTAATTATTGAAATGCATCAAATTCCATCGTGTTCGTAGGCACCCTTTTATGCATAGATAACGATAGACATCTCCAAACAACCTTGTATATAAAACCCACCGGTACCCACAACTACATACACGCCAGATCGACTCACCCTTAACACTTTCAGGAAAATTTCTGATTTTGATATCTATCACAGTTCCAACTGCTAAAGTAACAATATCATATCTTTTAATACACACAATGTAAAGTATAGAACACTGTCAAAATTTCGAATTGTCAAATGGTCATTTAACATCAGCTTTAACAACTAAAGGCACAGAATAAAATCATCAAACTACTATTCAATCCCATTAATTCAACCATTCCGCCTAATTGCCTGCAATTCAAGCACTGATCCAAAATTTGCTATTATTGGAAAGATTAAGAAGAATGCATCTAATAAGGTCATTAAAATTATTGAATTCTGAGAAAATATGTGAATAATATACCTTGAAACACTTTCAGCTAATAGACTAGAAATCAAATTAAACACCCCGAAATTCATTAAAAATATCCAAGTAAACAACCCTGATAATGCAGATCTCAAACACCGATTCTCCGGAACACAAGACTGATAACCAAATTTAAACAGTCTTGCCTATCCTCTCAAACACCAGATCTAATATAAATGCTTTAAAAAAAATCGCACAACGTTTTTCATTTATTCAACCTTTACCAAATTGAAGACCATCATGAAAAGTGCACATGTGAGTGATTGAAGCTCCAGTAGATATTAACATAGCCCTTGAGATTCCATCAAATATTTTTGTAGGTCTCTCCGAGTTTCACCACTTTTAACCTATTAACCCTTTTAAGATCATTGATTATATATTTTCTTTGGGGTTTTTTTCACTTGAATACATAAGCTCTTTTCAACCTTTGCACTTTTAACATCCAAGTACTCATACACGTACACTTTAGAATGAGCTAAATTCCTAGACTGTATGATCCAGAATGGATAGACACTGGTCTCTATGGTAACCTATCTCTCAGACCCACTAGTTCTTAGACACATTAGTCAGTTGTTGGACACAAGCACCTAGGAAGGATGATGTTGCATACACCTCCATTTATAACACCTCACATGACTGTTTGATATCGTATAACCGCACATATCTGTGTGCACCTTCCAGCAATCGAACATATAAGTGCTGACGATGGAGTTGACATTTCCGGATGTTACACAAGTAAAATAAAGATTCCATTCACACTAAATACTCCTATTCTGTCCTGATTTGAAGAGTACATCCATATTTAGCGATTATTCTTTGAAGGTTGAGATATCTATGAATGAAGAAACCTGGATATCGGGAATGAAGCTAATGTAAATAGGTATACAGTAAATATCGAGTGCCCCCTGATGATTCAACGTTTCATACAAGTTGGTGCCAAACGAAATATAGTTCCTACTCTATTATTTTCAAAATTACTTCGTGTAGATGAAAATGACAATTTGAAAGTGAAGAGAAAAATTCATGGGAGAGATGTTACATCTCAATTTCTTAATATTCCGTGGGTGTGGTTCATCTTTTTCAGAAAAAAGATATTTTCAGCGGTTCGAAGTGAAAAAAATTGCTGTTTACATGTTCTATGGTGAAGAGGAAAATATGAATATTTCTATGTTCGATTGTTTAGCATGAGAGGGAGGGGGTATTTGGAGGTAAGATGATTTCACATCCACAATACAGACACATATATGTAAGTTTATGTAATAGATGTGAAGCTATCCAAGAGAATATTGATGAAAATGCCAATTGGAAACAAAAGCGAAAATCTCAAGAGATAGGTGTTATATCACTTTATTCTTTATTATTCCATAGGCATATTTTGATGCATTTCGGTGTGAGCCAGCCATCTTTTTCAGAGATAAATATTTGCAACAGATCATAGAGAAAATGCTCTTTACATGTTTACTGCTGAAATGAAACTTGGAATATTTCTGTAATAGTATCCCACGCAACTTCCCCCCATCGTCGATGCCCAAATGTTATACCTTCAGCATATAGATTTAGACAACCTTGTAGCTAAACTGAACACAGTGGAACCATCTATCCAATTCACACTAGAAAAAGAGTCTAATAATAGACTACCTTTTCCTAACAATCCACAGCAAAGAACCAACAACACAATCAAATGCAGTATCTACCACAAAGCCACCAGCAATAAAAGACCATATATATCCTTTCTCCCACCACATTCCAAAAATTAAATCAGGACTTATCATAGGCTAAGGGCCCACAGAATATGTAGCCCTGAATACGTTGATGACGAAGAAGAATGAATCAAGCAATCCCTCTGTTCATTGCAGAACCCACGACATCTCCAAAACAAACAACAGAAATGATGAAAAGAAAACAGCAACACCATTAAACGCATCATATCATCCACTAATACAATACTAAACACCGTTCAACCTCAACTCCAACCTGGGCAAGATGGAAATGCACATCGCCACCAACACCTCAACTACCTTCGAAGATTTGTTAAAGAAACCACCATACAAACCCCACTACTCAAAACGTCTATTCAATTCCGGGTAAAGATTGCGACGAATTCTACATCGGAGAGACATTGAGACCTCCCAAGAATTGAATATATGATCATTAGAGAGCCCTGAAACTAGATGAAAGGATGAATACCCTCGTCAAACATAGAAACATACACAATCACAGTTTCAACTTTCACCGTGGCCCTTTTCATCAAGAATTTTCAAAACTCGACACACAGGCGAGTTGGAGCAGCCCCTTTATCTCAATGCAATGAAATAACCGGTATGGTCACTTTGAGATTACAAAACCTCTAAATACATTGATTTTAAAACAAAATCCCATAGATACAATACATTACAAGACCAACATGCAAGGTATTGGCTAACAATCGATAGTCGAATCGAAAAATGGTCCGAGCCCACAGATACGAAACCCTTCAAGAAAAGTAAGAGAAGTCTCCCCAAGAATCAACCAAAAAGAATAAATATAAACAACACACCTACTTCCATCCTTCCCCAAGTATACCAACACCTATCCACTAAATGCGAGACACCACCTCCCTATCCTATAATTAAAAAAAATAACAAAACCCACTTTTCCTGAGAAATGACTATTCTTGCCTTTCTTATCTAAGATAAGGCAAATACCCACAGAGACAGGAAACAAACACCCCTGACCTCGCCTTCCCCAGACCCATCTCATTTGAAACCATATGTTATTCTCATCTACGCAGATACAAACACCTCCCCTCCCTCTCCTACTAAACAACCAAAACTCTATCAACCCCTACTTCTACGCAGTTAAAAGTGTTCATAATTGATTACTCTGAAACAATTTAATCTGAAGTTTCAAGTTGAAAGAAGTGTCCATTGTTTAAGCTAGTTGGTTGGAGATATTTCGGTCGACAAAGTTGTTACCTTTGAATGGAAGAAACAATTGTTACTACAGTTGAAGAGAAGTTCATTCTTCATTATCATAGTAGATTAGAAAATGCTGTCCAAAATGAACTTCTTGTTAATATAGGCTTCATGCAAAGGACAAAGAAAAACCACAATACTGTCTTGTGTGTGCACGTGGGGGTTTCCTCCATTCAATTACATCAATATGAAGAAAAGATTCTGACATTTACTTACTGATTACAAGAACCTATATATTACGTAAAACCAGCGAAGTGTCCCACTGTGATGGACGCGTTTACCTCTTGAGAATATATATATATATATACATATATATATATATGTGTGTGTGTGTGTGTGTGTGTGTGTATGTGTGTGTGTGTGTGATGTAATAGTAAATGCATTAGATTGAGAAGCTGCCTAGAGGCGACTCTGCTTTGGCTGTCTTAGCTAACTACGCTCATAGAGCTAGTCAAGAATCCTACTCACCTTTCTTTCTGAAATAATTACATATGTAATATGAGTGTGTTCCCATATGCATATCAGTTGCTTGAACAGTCCATGTCCGATGGAATGTGATAATTATAAAGGAATTAGAGTGGAGACAATATTTCGTCCTGAACCAGTGTTAAATGTCCACTTTACTGATACATATATGTATATGTGTCTGAGCAGAAATATATATAACATACATGTATACAATATAAGTGTATATGAATATTTTAGATATATGTAACTGTACATGAAATATATGTCTATGTATATAATAAAGTACGAACGAATGTGTGCGTAGGTTTGTACTCTAAAATGTCAAGAACTACGCATCACGTAATAGAAATAGAGGCATGTCAGAAATCGACTGGTCTCAAATTACCCACAGCACACAGCAAACTCGGGATTTTGCCAAAATAAAATCTTCGGAAAATATATTTTCTTGTTTTTCTGTTTTTCTTTCATTTAGGATTCTTTCAAAGACTATTCGAGTTCGATGTCTGAAACCAAATTATATGTATATTTGAATCAGCATCATCTGGGGAGAGTTTATTCGTCATTTCTTCAAACCTACTCACATGTGAGGGATGCAGAATGCTCGTTTAAAGATTACTTTCTGAGTAGTTATTCCAAGTTCTTGTCAATTATTTACCTATAATACCGGCAAGCAGACAAAGCAGGAATATAAGATTTCTCAAGAAATGCATATTACCACTGAATCCAGGAGCAAAGGGTCATCTCGATAATATAGGTCAACATTAGATAGAACTACCAGAATTTATAATAGCAATGCAGCCTCATTTATGATTTGTCAGTGAAATAATTGGTAGAAGAGGTGTTTTATGCGTACATGAAAATATAATAGTGTGGAAAAAATCTATGTCCATAACGTAACATTTATGCTTAGGATATCTTGGTTCACAAATGATTATCTGTTGTCCGTTAAGAACTAAGTTGAACCTTTACATACATCAAAATGGCTACCCATCCGTCGAAAGCTCAATTCCAGTATCATCTTTTTTCAATCTTTTATTTCATTGACGCTGCCTAGACCAAAAGATGCATTCGCTATGTTATGACGGGGTGTCATTTCGAACTGTGTTTCAAAGTAATATAACATATATATAGTAATTTCTGTCGGATTATACATCCATATATATATATATATATATATATATATATATATATATGTGTGTGTGTAATGTAGACATACAGAGTATTCCATGAAAGAAGCATCTTCAAGAGTACGAAGGTGAAATTTACATGCACATTAGTCATTTGGAAAGACTGCTCAGGCACAAGAGTATTTAGTCGTTAAAATGATTGCATCACGCGCCGGCTTCGTTTGAGAAAATCTATCTCCTTGTGTAGTGTCACTATCTGACGTCTCACAATGTAATAAAACGTTGATGTAATGAAATTAGAACAAACCTAAATCTGGCTTAAAGCAATGCACTTTCAATGTCTACCGTGAAACATATGTTTAATTGGCATTTTTTTAAATATCTTTTTGTTCCTTTTTTTATGCATCGGAAAATATATATATATATATATATATATATATATATATATATATACATGTGTGTGTGTGTGTGAGTATGAATAGATAGATAGATAGATAGATAGATAGATAGATAGATATTTACTTGATTTTAGTGCATACAACCCAAGGCCGAATAAAGGAGGTGCGTATGTGGAAGTATGTGTTCTGCCAATATCCAAAGTCTGAATCGTAAAACTGCTTGTCGTACTGACCGGAATCTAAGCATTGGAAATTTTGTCTTTAACTTGGTTGGAACGCCAACCCTTAACAATTGTGGCCAATAAACAACTGTTCCATCGACAAAGGAGGCTGAACCTACAAATACGTGCATATACACGCATGCACACATACTTGCACAAACATACCCCTAACCCACACACAAACACACACACACACACATACACACACACACACATACAGAGCATCCTCAACCAGTTAGAAGTGTCAAAATGCGCAGATTTCGAACGTTGGGGATGGAACTCTGCCCTCAGCTAGGCAGCCATACTTTTATCTCACTTCTGTTTCAGCACGTTGCTTTTCCACTGACATTCAAAATCTGCACATTTCGACGCATCCCCCCACTTTTCCATATAATGTTTGGTCTCCTCCTACTGCGTTTTCTATCTTTTGGGTACAAATCTAAACATCGGGGCCAGACTGCACACTGACACGACGGTAGATGAAGATGTGACTGCATATTTATTGCTATGTTTACTTGGAAAAACCATTTCATAACTTTTTTCTTTATTATCATTTCATGAATGAAGAAATTTGACGGTCGATAAAATAGTTTTATAAAGCAATATAATACTGTATTGCATATGAGAAACCCATTTGAATGGACTCTGTAGCAATTATTTACGCGGGAGAATTATTACACTTTGCCATCAAAACCGAAAGACCAATGAAATATAATGAATACAATGTATTTCAATTTCCCCGTCGCCAGCTGTTTTGTTGCAGATTTTGACGCTGATACAGTTCTTTTGTAGATTTTGTAGGCGTAATGCCTTGTCCCCCTAAAACCTTTACTTTGTTTACTTAGCTGACCCATTTTGATTTGAATCGTCATTCCTAACATTATTCTTTCCATTACTCTTTCCATTTCCTATTGTGTTGTTCTGACTTTGTTTCCAAGTACTTTCCATGTTCCCAATCCGTACGTCATAGCTGTAAGATGATCTTGTAGAAACGCTCTATATAGATTTTATCGGAAGCAGACAGCTAAAAGCAGAGAAAATATTTGGTTTCCAGAGAAATCGACAAGAAAAGGAATTATCTCCCACAGACTAGTTTTTGCGAAAGAGCTCTCTGAAGATTATTCAATAAATTATTTAGAACAGTATTAGGAACCGTCAACCAAAAGCTTCGACAAAGTTAACATCGGTTTCTACAGTTTTTAAATGATTATGGCTGGCTGGCTGGCTGGCTAGTAGGTTGATTTGCTATCTATCTGTGTATGTGTCGCGCTTAAAGACCACCACGATTTAGATAAAAGCCTGAAAAGTTGAATATTTCCCAGTATAATATCTACCAAAACCATTTTTTGTTTGTTCTGTTCGTCGAAAGGTGAAATAAGTTATTGATCACTGATCAGCCCTTTTCCAAAGTTTTTAATTGATCACGCTCAACACAGCACGTTGCTAAAATATCTTTGTCACATGACGGTTTCTATTGAGTAACTAAGCAGACCTGTCTTTATTTTTGTTGCTTTTGACAGAGGATCTTAGTCGATACCCCATCCAACGATTTTAAGTTGCGTGTTGCTTTGGGGAAATACTTTTCCTTTTTTCCCTTGAATGTTCTCTGTATGATTGCTAATACAACGTCTATCGGAAAAGTATTAAGCCATTTAATTAGTGACGTCAGATGAATTTTGGTTGAGCAAAGAGGGTTCGTGAACGCTTTTGCCGAACATGACTTGATTTGACGAAAATCCGCCCCTTCAATCATAAGTTTGATGTTTAATTTTCGGAAAAAAAATAGAAATCAGTAAAAAGTAATCTAGTATTTCCACATGGTCCAGAAGAGAAAAATTATGCCTTAAGATAATCTTTTTTCTGTAAGATTTGCCCACTTTCTTGGGTAAAATTTGGGGTAAATAGATAGATCAATGTAGGGAATTCATATTATAGATTCATATTTTCGTAACAACCATGTTTTCGGGGCAATCGTTCGGACAATTTCAGTCGAGTAGATTTAGTTCTGCAGAACATACGTTCCCAGCTGTCTTGCAAATTCATTCCTTTTGGAACTAGATTTCGCTTTTCTTTTCTTTTCGCGTATTGAGACTGATTCTGAATCTTGCACCTCACTTCAAGTTTTATCTTGATAGATATTTACATTCATTTTACAATCAAAATAATGGCTTCGGTCAAGTAAGATAACCGTTGAGATATCATGACAGTTCAAGTCACTGCTGATGTTCACAGACAATCAGGCCTTCGTAACCAGATCGGACTAGATTTTGATCCCAAAACGGCTAAATTGGCATGACTGGAAAGGAACTGTAAGATTCGGCGTATGCAAAACTCATGCAAAACTCACTGATCGAAAATTTCTCAAAAAGGTTTAGGATGATTCTTAAAACTTAATTCTCTCAAGTTTTTTTTTTAAGCGTTCAAACGGTTCAGAAAAGCGTTGAAGTGAGACATTATAGAGGCAGCGCACACATTTTCCTCTTTTTGTACACCAGTGTCCTATACCTCCAACCACCATAATATCCGATGACCTACCACCCTAACCATTATCAGGGTTTGGGGACGCTCAAGATTTTTCCAAATGAATAAATGGCTATAGCTTCTCCACTTTGTCCTATTTTTACTCACGAAAGACTTTTATGGGAATGTTTATAAAAATATTTTTCAGGTATAACATATCTGTACATCTGTAATTTTCTTCCACTTGGGACTCACCAGTATATATATATATATATATATATATATATATATATATATATATATATATATATATATATATACGTGTGTGTGTGTGTGTGTGTGTGTGTATTGCAGTTCGATAGTTACTGAATTCTTCTCACACACAAATCTGCTTGTGCACTGAATTCGATCCTCACCAGGTGCCCCAATACGAAGCAAACCATAGTGAATGGCTAGTAGTTGTGGCTGTGTTGGCACACCAGAGACCGATGTTTTCAAATTAGTGTTCTATCACAAGATATGGAGTCTTAGCCCTTAATCTTTTTCAGGAAGGGAAATTATTGACAATAAAAAACAATTTCTCTATTTGCTTCTATTGTAGAGGTTTGGCAAAACTCTCTAATCCTTTGATGGACTTGTAAGTAATTAAGTGGTTCCCTTACGCAGGCTACAGCTCCCTCTCTGGCTGTAAATATCATATTACTACTTACCCTGTCCTGGTCTGCCATACATGAAATAAACTTATATGCAACAAGCACTCTAAATGGCGTCACTCACATCAATCTGAACAACTTTACTTACGTGATGTGAACACAAACTGTCTCAATGGATGCTCGAACCCGGCTCACCGATTCCATAACGAGATATGTAGTCTTAAGTCTGATTCTTTTTCATGAGGGGATTTCGTTGACATAACTAACAATTTCTCAATTCGCTTCCATGGGAGAGGATCAGCGAAGCTTTTTAATCCTTTAATGGACTTGTGCCTTGTCTAAATCGTCCAGCAACAGCTGAATACACGTCAGACTTTTTCCATCTAACTTTGGAAAGCAAAATGACACCAGCCTCCGTTACACAACCTCTGCATATAGTATTGAAGCAGATTAGCGTCAGCTCTTTGGCCCACCCTTCTTGTCTTCCCTGGAGGCTTTACGACATTTGAAATACAGAAATATTATTATTAGATACATTCAAGCTGCAAGGAGAAAAAGTTTAAATACTTGTGTACCAAAAGCAGTCACACTGATATAAAGAGACCTGTTCTTAACGTCATGATATTTACTATCTACTGAGGAATACAGCGCAAGACTAAATAGGTGTTATAAGACTGTGTTGCACCAATTTCCCATGTGGGGAGGGTCTACTTGCCTTCCTCCTAAATCAGTATTCTAAATCCAGCTCTATTTTCTCACGGTTGGAACGCCCACTTGAGTGTAGGACAAGAATGTGGAAAGAAAGGTTGTGTAGCGCCAATTTTCCAAGTCGGGAGGATCTGCTTGTCTACCTGGGAAATCAATATTTAAAATCTCTCATTTTATCCTGATTGGAAAACTCGGTACAACATAAGGCCAAATGATGGTGGGAAGATTGTATAGTCCTAACATTTCCAAGTGGGGTGGACCTGCCAGAGAGTGAAAAAATGAAATGAAGCAAAGTAAAAAACGTTGTTTCTTATTATTAGATGGTATAAACAGACTAAGAGATGGTTATAAAGAGTTTGAAAAATCAGCACATGTGCTACGTTCTGATAACTCCCTCAGTAGGCTAAGCATAGAACTGAACAACGAATGAGAGCTTTTGCTAAGGGGGAAAAGCTGGTATAGGGTTAGAGGCAGCAAATCTGCACCATCTGATTGTACTACGGGGCAAAGGCCTGGTTTTTAGAAGCATTAGTTATGCATTGCATTTTACTTTGTAGTCGTAAGTTTTATCTTCGTGTCAGTGGAATCTATGACGAATCGTGATGAATAAAAATAACTATTTAGTGATAACAGGATATCCTGTAGCATTAATGGTGGAATGAGAATAATCTACCGGATTGGATGAAAGGTCCAATTTCAAATTCTGAGAGTGTTACCAAGAAGTATTGGCATCTGAAAAAGGCTATATAATGGCCGAAACGTCTAGATGAGTAAAACGGCTCGCATAAATTAGTATATAGCGATATCATGGTCGTTGATTAAATAATTGCAGCATCAAAATTTGAAGTCCTATGAAAGGATTTCCATCGAAAAATAAATATGGTCAGAATAAATGTGTTTATTTATTTATAATTTCACTGGCGTTTTCCGCTAGAAATAATCGAAATTGAATAAAAAGATCATCGAGAGTCAGCAATATTCTTGGATATCTAGGTCCAAATAAGGCCCCCCAAAAGTCAAAAATCTTTTTTCCAAAAGCCCCTAAGATTTTTAAAAATGTGTCCAGCAGAGTGCTGATGCCAATTCTTAAGTTAGCAGACAAATGGTATGGCTAGGAGTGCTGTTACACACAAACAAATACATAGACAGACGCACATACAAAACAGATCGAACCATTTGCCAACTTTGGTGGTTTCGGCTGTTCAATAATGATAACTGTTCACTTGAGAAATTTAGCCACTCAATCACATTTTCAGTCAGGAGATCACTGGTTGTTACTTTTTGAAGTAGTAAGCCCCCGAGTATCAATCAAATGCCTGACAGGCTGCAATAGCAAAATTCATTACCTTCCACTCTCTCTCTCTCTCTCTCTCTATATATATATATATATATATATATATATATATGTATGTATGAAAGTTCAAGGGCGATAGCTTGTATATACGTGGTCTGACTTTCAGGCTTGATTATATAACCTCTGGTACTGTTGTTGCCGAAGTCCGAATCGAATAATAACCCATGAGGTGTTTCATAAAAGATCCAACCCTTGGAATTAAAAAGTAGGATTCAGTCTGAGACAACAGTATTTATCTGTTAAAGCAATTGCATCATACGCTAGTCTCGTTCGAGTATCCATTCCTTTGTTTTCTGTCAGCCATGTCGTTTTCCAATGTAATGAAACGTTTATTTAATGAAACAGGTACGGTCTTCCATCTAAGTTAAAGGAAATCACTTTCAAAATTAATTATAAAGTTAAAATTCAAGTGTAATTAACATATTATTGTAATTTGCTTTTGTAAAAACAATATAGTTTTTTTAGGTTTAAAACATCTTATAATTTGTCAAAAAGACGGTTGTATCCTCTTTTAAGCACCCAGTGTACATTTCTCGAGATTTCAGTGTGTAAAGCGCAAGATTAAGCGGAGAGAGTAGAATTTGGAAGAAGGTGTTCTTCCAATATTCAAATTGTTGAAATATTTTTGATGTAAAATAGTTGAAATACAGACCGTCAAAAAGACGATGGTATTTTTCTGATCACAGTGTATCTTATCCACAGAAAATTAAATATTGCGACTATTACAGTTGAATAACTTCCAAGCCCTTTAGTCAGATGAGAGTTTCTGTGATTTACGAAATTGATTTACAGAGACCAATAAGGTCATGCTTTCACGGATGTCAATAAATAATAGAATTATTTTTGTTAACTTGATGGAGACGTGTGTCCTATGTCTCTAAGCTCGATGTTTCTGTCAATACGCAGTCGTTTAAAGTATTGACTGGCCAAGCAAACTGTCGAGAATTCTTCAACTACGCAGTAGGACTGGTCTGTCCATTCGACGAACTCGGGTGATCACCTAGGGTGCAAAGTTCCCAGGGGTACGCTCCGAATTGAAGAATAACTATTTTTATTAGCCTGGATGGAGCCATGTGTCTTTTGTCTCCAAGCTCGGGGTTTTAGACGAATCGTTTAAGGTATCGACTCTTAACCATTTTCCATTCAGAGAGAGACAGAAAGAAAGAGAGAGAGTGAGTGAGAGGGACTGAGAGTTGTACTGTAAAAGTTGAGACAAAGCAGGGATGCACTGGTGCATTTCCTATAAATTTAGTCTAGAAAGATTTACAGCTTTAAACACTAAATATTAAACTTCTTCAAATTTTTCTATGTCACTTCAGTCACTTATTTCCCAAAATCTATCAATGCATTTTATGCAATTTCCTTCGGTGTTTATTCCCCGTTTTACATTTACTTTGTTATTATGGTACAATGTGCAAATATATTACATTTATATTAACATGGCACGCAAACAGTATTAATCAAAGACCACCTCCTTCCCAGCTATGTTTTAATATACAGCTTATGTCATACATGTAGTTTGTTGTTGTATATAGGATATTACCACGTGTATTGTATATGGATATTATTTTATACTACACACCATTTCATTTTTGAAACATAGCTCCCTTACGTAGCTTACCCCAAAACCTATTCAACGTTGAGGGATCAGTAAATATAACAACAGACGTGATTCGCTGTTCGTGTGACTTCTATTGAGTATCCACCCATGTGAGTATTAAACCTATTGTGTCGGTTTTGATTTCACACTGCATGTAAACATACTTATGGTACCATCTTTGAGAATACTAAATGACAAAGAAAAACGTCTTTGAGTTGACTCTCTACCAACCGATTCATCTAAAGAATTAAACAATTTTTTCGACCTTAAAATGAATTTTTCCGTGTCTTAAATCATCAAACTTCCATCAATTTTTTTTCTCTCCTTTAAATCATCAAATAAAGTATCCACGTATAAATGGTTGAAACGAAACCTGTTTCTAGTGGCTATAAACACCTTAATAGGTGATTCCATTTATATACTAAGACAATTTGTTACCTTGCATTCCATGTTCGATTACCCTCATCCCATCTAAGCACCCATCAGTCAGACAAATGGACCAAAGCCAAACCTTTTCCCCTTTCCTTGATTCGAGTCAATACAATTCTCCTTCATATTGACAAAGACTGGATCCATCTTTTTGTCTACTTAATTACCCTAACCTTAATACAAATTGATTTATTTTAACATGTATTTTTTTTTTATTTTGTTCATATACTCTCGTTTACAATATCTTTAATTTTTGTTAATATTTCATAAGAGTCAAGCTGATAAGTTTTAAAGAAGCCAAGAAAACCAATCATGGCTTAATCAAATTTTATAAAAATCTTACTTGTTTCGGCGTCTTGATTGACTAATCTTGCAACTGAAGAAACAAATTCCGGTGTAAAATCTATAAATCCAAGGGTTACTCCATTGTAGAATATTTTGATGATATTATTCCGTAAAGTATATACTTGTTTTAAAAGGCATTCGCACTCTATTGAACGGAAAGCTATGTTGTTTATTAAAGACACATTCCATCCTCAATTTCAATATCCAAAATCGAGGAAAGTTGCTTGCATCCCTTTATGTTCAAATTTTAAATCAAGATCCCGAGGGTGTATATTACTATACGATTTCCCACACACACATATATATATATATATATATATATATATATATATATATATATATATATGAATTTTGAGATGAGTAATAAATTATTCATTACAAATACACGTACGTATATGTGAAGTTGATATTCATTCATTTGTAGTGTTATCGATTCCAGAGACAATATCTAATATAAGATATCAAAACATGAATATATCCCAGAACAAACTGTTCTGTGTTAAACACCCATATAGACTGACTCTGGACTTGATCAGAATAATTTTGTAAGTCTGAATGAGTGTTTATTACAAAACTGATTTATATTTGTTACTGAAAAAAATATATGTATATGAATAAAGGAAGTCACTTTAAGGAACTGAATATTTTTCCAAACAAATAACTTGGGGTAGCGATCGAAACAATAATCAGAAAATAGTGAAATGAGCCCCTGGTGGGATTGAACCCACTTGCATTTTCCTCCGTAGCAGCATCTCTGTGAATAAGGTCTTAACTAATCTATCAAATCCCTGGAACTCTGACTCTTCTCTTCTCCAATCACTGGCTGATATTGTTTATATGTTCTGTTAGCCTCAGAACTGCTGGTATTTACGTATTTTTACGAATATATTATTGTTCCTATGGCGACAGTATGTATACGTAATGGACATTAGTATCCAACAATGTGAATAAAGAAAGACTGTCTGAAACGTATATTTTTGCTTGATCATCTTTTTTTTTTTTTCAAAATCATTTTCCACACATCGCTTTTGTATCTCTCACTACCGTAAATAATTCGGTTCGAGCGAAAGTTCAGTTCCTTTAAGTGTCTTCCCTTATTCACATTGTCGGGTACTGATATTCATTACTGATCATTCTATCCATCTATCTATCTATCTATCTATCTATCTATCTATATATATATATATATATATATATATATATATATATATATAGAAAGAGAGAGAGAGAGAGAGAGAGAGAGAGAGAGAGAGAGATACATACTTTATATGTTGCTTTATTTCTTTAGAATAGAACCTTCACGTATATATATAGATATATATACATTCAAAAAAAAAAGTGAAAAGGAAAAAAAGCCAATTTTTTTAAATTAAGGTTTCCAAGGCATAATGATTCTCATTAAGTTTTCACCGGTTTCGCACATGTCTTCAGAAAGCAAATGCAATTCATTCTCTGGATTTAACTGTCCACTGTTCAGTAAATGG
>OY735212.1:2461896-2509396 GCA_963457665.1 Thysanoteuthis rhombus | reverse complement strand
GTAAGTTTGAATCCAGGTTTGTTGCCTCAATACATTCTCTATGTATGTACATAACTACATAAATACACACACACACACACACATACACACACACACACAAAGATACATATATATATGTATGTATATATATATGTATATATATATATATATGCATGAGTCCATATATTTGTATAGATCTATATAAATGTGTGAGAAAATTTGCAACAGGCTGTTAGAAATTTTAGGAGATTCTAGGCTGCCTTCGAAATTTCTCACCCCAATGATCATGTCTGCGAGGCAGAGCTAGGTCGAGTCAGATGAGGGGGGGGCAACTCTAAACCCTTTCCAACTGAAAACGATGTCAATCAAGGATGTGTAAAAACTTCCACCCAGTTATTGATATTTTTCAACCCGATTCTGTATCAGGTCAGAGAAGTAATGGATGACAGAGACAGCGTGTTTATCTGCGGATTGACATTAACCTGTTCGACCTGGAATGACTCTGAGCACATAACAAACCTCGATAATGCTGACCAGAGAGCTCATGTTCGCTGATAACCTGGCTCTGGCTGCCCACACAGAACCACCGCCCCTCCCCAGTAGATAACGTTGAGCTTCGCAAAGGTCACAAAAATCTTTGGCGTGAGAGTTAGCATTAGAAAAAATGATAATTTCACAACTACTCAGCCCGAAAAAGGCCTCATGCTTTTCATCTCCATCGAATCAACTACGCTGAAAGTTGTTGAAGATTTTTAATACCTAGGTTACATGACATCCTCCAACACCAAGCTTAATAGGGAGATAGAAAACAGGCTTGCTAAGGGAAACCAAGCCTATCGTAGACTGTAAAAGCATGTCTTGGGTAGTAAAACCGTCAAGAAAGACACGGAAAGTCCACAGGGGAATAGCAGGGTGCCGAATCCTAGGTTATATATCAGCGTGATTTGAGTGCTTTCACCACCCTTGCCTCGGCACAATCCCGAAAATGCGTTAGAGAGACTTCACCATAAACAACAGGGGCCATGACCACAAACATCAAAAGCCATGCTGCGATGGGTCAGTCATGTGGTAAGGGAAAAAATTCTCCTCCATTTGGAGAACCAGTCGATGGCCAGTGCAAAAGCCGGGTATCACGAAAGATATGCAGGGACTCCCAGAAAAAGATCATATCCTGTGACGTCAACCCAAGGCAGTGAATATAAAAGCTGTCAACAGGACTGTATAACGACACAAGATGTACGATGCAACTTATCATGCCAAAACTGAGTGCTGAGCAAAAGTAGATAAAAGACATGACCGCAAGACAGGGACTCCCCTAACAGCCAAACTAGTTACTGCAACGTATATATATATATATATATATATATATATATATATATATATATATATATATATATATATATCGGCACATGGAGTAAATTGATCAGATCAATACTGTGATTGATGATGTACATACACAAAAACAAACTGTTATATAAAAACACACATATATGCATAAGCACTGACTGTACAGACGAAAAAGGGGGAAGCTTCTACTCTGCCTTTTCCTGCTTTGGAATACGATGCATATGTGTATGTGTGTGTGGGAGAGAGAGAGAGAGAGAGAGGAGGGGAGAGAGATAGGGGGAGGGAGAGAGAGACTGTGCGCGCGCATGTGCGTGTCCATTTCTACATGATATCCTCTCGAGGTGGTTTTGACTCGCTGTATATATTAATCACTGTGCGTTAACATAACAGAAACCCCTAGACGTATTTCCGTTCACTTTCTGACATAACAAGGCCAAGAAAAAGGTCAGCATCCCAGAGAATAAAATGCATTTCCAAGAAATTCGGTTTCCAGCAGCAGCAGTTCTGGTTAGTCTCTCAAAAGGAACTCTCACGTGACCAACGTCTTTTGGCAGCGTGATTATTTGAGGCTGATCAATTAAGAATTTAGGATAAAAAAGGAGAGCGATGAGCAAGTTACTTCTCTCGCCTTTTTTTGGGTAGTAATCACTGGAGAGTCCAATTTTTTAGAAAAAAATGTAGACGCTCCCAGGCACAAAGTAAGGGACCAATTCGGCAAAAATCTTACATCGTAAACTGAGCCTTTTCTAAACATACTTGTGAATGCTTAGAGTTTTTCCTCATAACTCCATTGGTGTGACATGTACTAGATAGATAGATAGATAGCCAGACCCACATAAAAACTGAAACAAAGTTGACAGTTGTGGTTGATAACGTCATTTTGGTTAACGCTCCTTAACTGTTTTCTCATCTTCAATATCGGATTTTCGCAAGTTTTCAGAGGTCAGTTTGTTTTCTAACCCTTGTCCAACACTGGGGTTGACACTTGGGTGCACCATGTTGAATTTCTAATATAGGTCTGTATGAAGTGAATGATAAGTTTAAAGATCATCGAAAGTATTGCTTTCCCAGAATGTTAGACTTAAAAACAAGATTCGCCACCATCTTTTACTGTAATTCATCAAATGTTAGTCTCTCTGCGTTTGCAAAACTCAAGAACAACGAGAGCTATGGCTATGTAATGTTCTGTGCTTATTCATGGGACCCCAGAGCAGGTTTTCAGCTAGTTAATTTTTCAACCCAGTCCATAATGTTCTAGGCAGGGGTTCAATATACAGCGCAACTACTGTACTGAATTGATCCATTATTCGTGCTCAACTGAGTTCATGTCTAACTAAAAGTTTACTCTCATTTCAATATACTAAATCACTATCTGTCCGTCTCAGTTAACATAACTAATGAACCAAACAAGATATTTCCATGAAACTCTCTGTATATATTACTGGGACACCGAAGCGATTCTTTGAAAAGTTACTTTGTAAAAGTTCTAAAACTATTCAAGATTCTAGTTAGTAGGCGATTCATAATCAAAGTATCATGCTTAATTGACCCCTTATTTTATGCCCAGTTTCTTTTTTGCCTCTTTGTCTGGGCCAAATGGTACATTCACTGTGTAATAAGAGGTGTTCATTTCAAAAAGAGTTTCTTTATAATATAACGCAATTCATAATGTCATAAATATATATATATCTATATATGAATTGTAATTTGCATCATATCATATAAAAATTAATCTGAAATGATATCTGGTCAAGGTCAATATATCATTCAATTTAGACAACGTAGACAGAATAAACTATTAAAGAAAATGGTGTTGCTGCAGGAAGCGAATCTACCAATGATAGGGAAGCTGCTTCAACGTAACGATGCACTCACCATTGTGCTAAGCCGCATATAATGAAGTGAGTAACGCCACTCCAGGTGCTTGTACATATATCAAACATCAACATTAAGATGGAATTTAATAATGCATAAAATTATTTCAGTTATACAATAAAAAGATTGTTTAGTAAGATTATTAAACAAGTGAAAAAATGTGTCCGGCTATTACACGGATTCCCCAACCATTCCTTTCTTAACTTCTTTCAGATGTCCCTGCCTGGGCTTCACATGTCACAAGTTTCTTTGTGTTGGCTTGCTTTTTGAAGTTTGCAATACGCAATATAAACTTTGGAGCGACAAGCACCTGAAGTGGCGTCACTCACTTCTCTATGCGCAATTTCCCTAATGAGTGGTTGGGGGTGGATTAATGTCTTAACCAAGAGCACTTTTGTCAGTCCCAGTCTCAATCGGAGTTGGAACTCCGGTCGCTAAGTCTATTTTCCGAGCTGCTGACCGATCGGTCATCGGCACTTTTTAGATCACTTACGGTACTTGACTTTCTCAAGTGGTCATCCATCTCAGCACTGCCCCGACCCGACGTTGCTTAACTCCAGTGATCACACGACACCCGATGTATCCACCGAGATTTGTCCGTAAGAAATATATGTATCATCAGGAAACCCTGAGACAGCATTTTATCAGTTCTAATGTATATCTCACGATATAAGGCTGACAGACCAGGAAATAGACTGAAATGGATTGTATTCAATAATGCTTGTATCTGAAAGACTACTGTTCTATCAAAGGGATATAGGAACTCACGTGGTTATATTGATATATATGCTTGATAGCACGTAATATTGCCGAGAGTTTCTTGTTGTATGAACCGTTGTAATGAAATATGATACGCATATGAATTCGAAAAATCGCATACAAACCTATACATACATCTATCCAAGTAGACAGATGAATGTAGAAACATAGTCAAAATTCGGTATAATCTATTATTACCAAAACCCCAAACTGATGTAAGCACTGACGTTTCCCTTCACTCAAAATATAACAACAACAACATATATATATATATATATATATATATATATATATATATATATATATATATATATATATATATATATATATATATATATAATCAATCATAAACAACTAGTTACAAATTTAAATTTATTTCGTGTGAAACACTCATTCAGACTGGTACTGAATCTCTTTTGTCATCATTATCACCATCAGCAGCATTTAGCGTCCATCTTTGAACATAGACCTTTCCCATGATTCGCTAGACCTCTCTTTAATGGGCGTTGCAGAGCCTATACTTTACGAATTTGTCTTTTTCGTCAAACTATCTTATGTTTTGCAGGCCATCGATTCGCGTATGATATCTGAGGATCCACATTGTGAGATGTGATGTCCAGCAGTTGTCTGACAGTCTCGCTACATGACCAGCCCATTACCATTTGAATTTTCTAATGGATTATATGATATCCCTGACTTTTGTTCTTCTTTTAATTTACTGCGTTGTTTTGTTCTCTCTCCATATGATTTTGAGCATGGTTCGCTCATATTACATTGTTTTGAGTTTGAGGGTCGATCTTTTGGTTCGCTCCCATGTTTCAGCTCCATAGGAGACTATCGGAGGGATTCATTACTTTTAAATAAGGAAAAGTAAGTGAAGAGATTCAGTACCATAGTTAGGGGGCAAGTGTTCAAAAATTAGGGGTCTGTCGGTTCTTTGATGAAACAAATGTGGGAATGGGGTCAATAATGATAAGTTCAAAGATTGTTTGAGGGTCCCAAATCAAGATGGCGACCAAAATAGAATGAAAAGAAGTCACAAAAGATCATTCCCTGATGGTACAAATGTGTGAGGGGTGGTGTCATTCGTTTTAATGTGTAGATTATAAATAGTAATAATGGTGAGAATTATGTATTTGTAAAGCGAGGGTCCATCGTGCAAGTCACCATATACAGAACCCAACAACCAGTAGTTATGATAAACTTGTGCGATGTGTAATAAATTGTTCTGTTTGGGCTGGTGAAAAGTGTGGGTCAATAAAGCATTATTTCAGTGATGAAGAATTCTCTGCTACCAACCTTAAGAATAGTAATATAAGATGGCACAAAACCTGTTACCAATCGATCACCCATATACAATTCAGTGATGCGCTACAAAAAAAATATACAAGAATTTTACAAAACAAAGAATACGAAGAAAATGATAAAAGCAAAGTTCGTCCCCATAACAAAGGATTTTAGTTGCACTTGTCCATAGAACTGGTTTATGATAAATAGAAATGTTTCCTCTCAGATAAAAGGGATACATACAAAGAGAAACTTAGTAAAGTTGCCACCAGCAATGCCATGAGTAACTTGAATAAGGCCGTGCATTTGAATCAAAACGAAAGATGTGTCAGACTTAATGCTGCTGTTAATCCAACAGATGCTCACACAGAAGATGCTGTGTACCATTGTAAATGCCAGGCCTCGCATGTTACGAATTCATTGAGGGGAGAGAAAAATAACAGAAGATGGTGATAGAATTTACTGCACTTTCCACACGGTCTCTAATATCTATTCTATTGGTGCCTCTATCAAGGAGTTGAAGGGAAAGTATTTGATAGGGGTACTCCAGAGGACGCATATAAGTCTCTACGTCCTACCAATCGTGTCAGTGAAAATGCAATAAGGGATCGCAAGCAGCTTAAGATTGGAATTGAACAAGAATTGTCAGAGAAAGGTTTTAAGTTTAGTTGTCATAAAATGAGTGAAAGAGTCCCATGAAGTTTTAATGAAATGCACGAAGGACGCACTCTTGAAAATTTTAAAAGCAAAACCGGAAATATTAACAGTAAATGGTGTTTTAATCAACTCTTATTTTTCAAAGGAAAATTACAAAGTGCGAGCGTTGTTGCATTGAAGGGATTTGCCACTAGATATGAAGGAAACAATACCAGAAAAAATGCAAACATTTTTCAATTGGTGTGATAAAGGAACGTGTGACATATTAAGCAGAGTAAGAAAGAAAAAAACAAAGATTCGAAATCGAAAACAAGCGTAAATTAATATCTCACGTCTGATGCCATTACGTGTTACTGAGGGATAACTTGAAAGAAATCATGTTTACATTTCCACAACATGCGTGATACAGCATTACCAGTTTTTGTTGTTTTCACTTAAGTTGGTTCAACCCAAAACAAGTGGGTAGTTGAATTGTTCCGTGGGATAGGTTGTTCTGTGGACTATCCAGGAGTGTTAAGACTGGAAATTCCGATTGCATCTTGCGTGCTTCTAAGAATTAGAGGGAAATTCTCTAATATAAGAAACATGAACTATCATTGATACATCATGCAAGGCTTATTGATCTGCAAGAAGTCCGTTTCAGAAGACGATACCGTTGGAGAAAGAATGAATGTAAATAATTCTGAGTGTTCACCAACAAATGTTACATCATCTCCAACTTAATCTGTCTGCACGTCTTCGATAGATGAAACAAAACCGGTGACAAGATTATCTATGTTATTTTTGATTGCTACATCACCGACGGATCATTTGTTTCAGTAATCTTAATGAAATATTGGGAAGAAATCAATTTGTGTGTAATTGGATTTGGCATGAAAGTCGTAGTGACTAGACATGGCGTGGTATAAACCCTTCCAACAACTAGTAACAGTAAGAAAAAGACTGCCAAGGAAGATAGATATTAAAACCAGGCGAACCTCACAATATAATTGTCCGACTGCGCACCATTGAAGACTTTATTCATAGGAGCGGTATTTCATGACTGTGGATAGAAAGCAATCGGTATGGGATTGATATACCATCGAAAATATACCTGTTCACAGAGGTTTGGAAGCCTCTCTGTTCTTCAGATGCCATTACTTGATAGGTTTAGTGCACAAAATTCAAATGTTTTGAATATCCACAATATTTTAGACGTAAACGAAGATCATGGCCTAAAAGAATAGACAGCTATCTATAATGAAAATCCATGGGATTCTAGTACGGTGATGCATGGCAGAAGACAAACCAGTATTCAAATTCACACGTTACTACATGGATATGGTGGAAGTAATGTTGATCTTTAGTTGCTTTCTTTGGCAGTTCTTAAATCTTTTGTAAAATACCTTTGCTGTTGATCGTCAGAACTACGCGAGAAAAATAACATTGAACCCAAATGAAACGAATGAACTGGAGACGTCAAATCCTTAGATCTGGAATGAAGTGTAAAAGGGAAATTACGTGGTAAATAAAGTGCAGTTCCATTTTCCATTCTCGGTGTTGAAGAAGCATTGAAACATGAGGAGAAAACGATGAAATTGCAAGGATGATTGACTGGAACAGCGCTCAGTCAACAAGGACGAGATCTTTTTTTGTAGCAAATGTAGACATAACCCGTATTACTCGAGAAACAGGAAGGTTCCAAAGGGTAAATTCCACAAACCAGACAAACGAAAATCACAATTCCTCTTTGAAGATGACGAAATGATTAGAATGTGATCCTTTTGGAAAATTGCTTTTGGAACCACAATCGACCATTTTGCATGCAACAATGGTCAATAAATACACTTGGTCACACAACAAATGTTTCTTGCAGAAGAAGATCTTGATATAGCAAAGGCCAAAGAGGCTGGTGGATGAATGCTCCTGGAGTCTGTAATATAACGTATTAAGGGAGCTTCTAAACCATGTTGGTCACCTGTGAAGAAGATGCAATTAAAAAGTTGCAAATCATCTTCCAAAAAAAAAAAGTAAAAGTAAAAATAGAAGGGAAAGTAATTGAAATGCCATCGAATGTATCCTTAAACTTCGTGATAGCTTCAAGATCAGACTTGATGTAAACATGAAAATGTGTTTAAGTGGGAATTTTCCATGATTCAAAAATTCACTGTCGGTTCAAGATGTATCATCGATTAGTTAAATACGAACTTGTAAAGAAATTAAAAAAATTACCCACAGTATGTTTACTGATGAAAAAAACACTTGCAGTAGTGAATGAGTTCAAGTTATTCCAGCATCAGTAATACTTGTCTCTAAGATTGTTGCAATTGTCGATGGTATGGCACAATTGCATGCCATTAATAAACCAGCTTCAATAAAAACATACCAAGACTTTCCGTAATTCTTCGACAATTTCATGGCTGATCAAGACAAAACTTACCCACAAATCTATCTCATATCAATTCCAAGAAACAAGAATTTTCAAAACTGCTACTTGAGATCACTGGCTAAGAACTAGAAACAGGTATAAGATACCGCAAAAAAAAAAAAGTAATATTACACCGAGAAAATTACCATCATTCGAGAAAACGACGGGTTGACAAAATTTCTTGCAGATTATTCTAGCGAATATGGCGCTGAATATAGAAATAATTCGTTGTTTGTTGACAGGAAAATGCAGCAGTTACATCCACTGATGTCACAATGTTGAAAACAACACAATAAGTAAACAGATGCGGAAATACTTCTGCATTGATTCCAACATAATAATCCTTGCTCTCAGAGGAGCCATTCTTCCCATCATTTTGATTATATGCTACCTGAATGTCCTGGGCTTAAAAATGTTATCATTCATAATCTTAATACTGCAATGAATAAATGATGACTTCTTGTATATTTTATCATCGTGAATAGACCAACTATGATTTTCCATCACTTTCTGACACTGGCTAACATAGCCGCCATCTTGGTTATGGTCGAACAGAAAATAATTTTTGAGCCTAACATCTTTGATATTTATAATCTAGACAAAAAATAAATTGAGACTTCTTCCTCCTTTATATCATCAAAATAGATGGACTACGGTATTTCATTATTTTTAGTGACTTATTCAGCCACTAACTTGGTTATGGGCCACTTGACAATGTTTGAGCCTAACACCATTGTTATTCATAATCTACACATTAAGACGGAAAATGACGCTTTGACAAATTTATATTATCAAAAATAGATTCACAATGACTTTATACTATTTTAGTAGACATTTTGGTTGCTATTTTGATTTTTGGCCTCCAAACAATTATTGAGGGTTTTTTTTACCATCAATATCCATATTCTATACGTTAAGATAAAAATGTTGACTCTATGGATTGGGAATTGCCCACTGACCATTCGTGTCAATGAAAATGTCAATCGAAACAAATTTAAATTTATAACTGGTTTAGTTTAAGTTTATTCATATTTAATATTCTCTGTCAATACATTGAGAACTGATCAAATAAATATCGACTGCAAGTATACCCCTGTGTATATGTATTCTCTCTCTCTCTCACACACACACACACACACACATACACACACACACATATACACACATAAACACACAGTATCTATCTATCAATCCATCTATTTATCTATCTATCTATATATATATATATATATATACACACACACACACACACATATATATATATATATATATATATATATATAAACATATATATATATATATATATATTGGATAAGGCTACCTTCAGATAAGTTAACTTCATAGTTTCAGCTCACTGTTTTTTACTGTTTGTGTGTCTACCCTGTAAGACAACCCCATATTTTCTATCAATGTTTTGGTTGCCATTTCATAACCAGAGTTTTACGTTGGAAAAAAACGCTAGCATCTCTTGGAAATAATTCATTCAAAATCTGGGGAATTTCCTGTTCCCGAACACCACTCACAAGCGTTGGCGTGGAAAACTACCCTATGAACCACAACACACAGAATTGAAACATAATGTTTGTTCGTAAATCAAATTCTGATGAGAATTCACTGATGGTAGGTCAGTATCATTTGTTCGATTTTTCTTATTGGATGAAGCATTGTCGACCATTACTATTTTTTTTTTACTTTTAGTTTAATTTCAGGTGCTTCTAATTGCAACTACTCTGACTGTCAGTCGACAGCCGTTTGCAATAACGTAATCTTGATTGTCTGTAAACAAAGAATTGTCAAAAATTATCAATTTTTGATTAGCATTTTATTTCCTCTTGATTTTAGTTGCTTTTCATTGGTAAGACTGAGACTGTCAACCTATGGTCGATAGCAATAATATTTTTCTCTCGTTATGTGGAGCATTGTCTGCTACAAGTGATTTTGACTATTTTATTTGTTACTTTCCATGGCAACTACTTCAACCATCAGTCTACGGCAGTGAATAAACAGCGCCGATTGGAGATAAAGGAAAACCCTTTGATGAGATTCGAACTCGCATCCCTATTTCCCCAGCAAGCCTGCCTATACATATCAACTGCTCCACTGATTGAGTAAACAAAGCTTTCTAAGTTAACAGAAGATCAAACCAAACCCGTAAACCCATCCATCA
The DNA here is from genome assembly GCA_963457665.1 of Thysanoteuthis rhombus. Classification (NCBI taxonomy): domain Eukaryota; kingdom Metazoa; phylum Mollusca; class Cephalopoda; order Oegopsida; family Thysanoteuthidae; genus Thysanoteuthis; species Thysanoteuthis major. Next base: position 2,498,918 of record OY735212.1, on the reverse strand, counting down.
ATTTCCCTGGTCGTTTGACTGTATATTTCTCCATTGATTCGAATAAATAAGTTATTTTAATAATATAACCTTTGTTCATTGTTGAATATCGCTCTTACTTTTAGAGGACCCGGCCGTGAGGAACCAAGAATCTGGCTGCCTAAATAGACGTGTGGAATATTAGTGGGAGAGAAATGTTCCATCCCTTTTTTACATAGGGGAAGTAATTGTGCATGGATCCGCTCCAAAAATTAATCTCTTCTCCTATAGCATATTGCCCACCTTTCTTCAAAATATTATTGACTTTCATTTAAAACTTTGGGAGATATCAAGTGGACAGCCATTTCCATGTTCCGGCCCTCTGTCAAAGGGTAAGGGTTAAAATCCATGGTAGCTACCACTAAGCTACTTGTCTGCAATGGTTACCATGCCAAAATGTGAACTAGTGATGTCTAGCTTGTGAAAAATCCAACTTTAATTTGCCCACCCAGATGTTTTCCATGGATGGCTTGGTTCATGGACTTTTTAAGACAAAGCAATTTATCGCTTCTCGAACGACTGTGTGTGACCCTAACTATCAGTTATTCACCATGTAACAATCTGGAGGGTCGATGACGTCAGGAAACTTTTACATCAACTAAATATGATGTCGAGTCGAGACATAGATGTGAATATTAAAAAAGAGAAAGAATGCAGAGTGCATCATCTATGAAGATGGTATCGGTTTTCTGTACGATTAAGATCTGAAATATTATTATCATTATTATTATTATTTGAATTTTTATACCATTTGTTTGGTGGTCACCGCTGGGGACTGAGAGACAACAAGTCTCTTCAGGTCTCTAGCCTTCCTCTTCACACTCTCACAGTCCGCAGCAAGTTGTGGATTACGCTTCCATACCAGTTGCCAGATGTTTATCGCTGGAGGTGACGGTGAGTCTCTTCGGGTCTCCAGTTTTCCTCTCATATCGTCATCATCAGTCACAGCTGCGCTGTGATTTTTACTGCCTGCACCATGCCTTTTTCCATTCTGTTAAGCCATTTCTGCCAGTTTGTGGTCGTATGTCTCATATTTTCAGTACTATCTTCAGTATTCGTGCGGTCTCCAGTAATGCCGTGGTCTATATGGTCCCAATCCTTCCTTTTAGTTTCTCCAATCTTGTTTTCAGTGCCTTTGGTAAGGTTCCAAGTGTGCTCACTATTACTGGTACCACCCTGATTTTCATGTGCCACAATTTCTTCTGTTCCCTTGCCAAGACCTAGCATATCCCTCGTTTTCACTCTCTTTCGTATTCACTCAACGATCTGCAGACACAGCCACGTCTATTATTTGTCTGATTCTCCTTCCTTTGTCCACAATTACCAGGTCCGATCTTTTCGCTTGGATGGGGTGGTCAGGTTGGATGTCAAATTTCCAGAGTAATTTATGCCTTCCATTTTCTTGAGCAATCTCCAGTTTGTGCTGATACCACTCATCTGTATGGTTGGATCCCATTCGTTTGATCCGTTCCTTGTGTATCACTATTTCTACCCTGTCATGTCTGATTTGATACTCTCTTTTGGTTATGTGACTACAGTTAGTGGTTATATTGTTCACAGCTTCATCTTTTTTTTCCACAAATGGAGCATCTTCTATTTCTTTGGGTTCTGTCGATTTTTGCCTTGATATAGTTTTTCCTGGTGCATAAGTTTTTGGCTGCCATGATGAGCGATTCTGTTTCGTACTGTTATTGACAAGGTATACTTTAAAGACTATCATGAAAGTATTAATCAATTACCTATATTCAGGTTATCAAGGAGAGGTTTTCGGCACCTAACATTCCCATATTGTCACTAATCTTGGCAATGACTTGGCTCAGCGTTGTTTAACTCAAAGATAATGGGTTAAAATAGAGCTAACGATTCAAGACCAGAAAACAAAGTTTGTAACGGAAACACTGACGATGGCCTATGCCCCACATTTGACTTAATGGGAAATTAAAGGTCAACAATGGAAAAGAACATGACAGTAATTTGATACAAAATAACCAAAGAGTAAATTAATCATGGGCAATGATATTTATTTGTTTATTGAATATTAATATATCTGTATGGATATCTCCATGTTCGATTAACATTAACAATACGTATTCAACATCACAATACACATTATTCAAATGATAAAAATGTATGAAACTCAATAAAAAAGTTCATGAGCTTATCAGTACAGAGAAGAAAAAATTCCAGACACATTTTAATCATCTTTTTCTGATTTCTTCCATGTATTTCAGCTGATAACTCATAAAATTCCCAAGCTGATTCATTTTCTATTCCAGGTGATCTAAAATTATCTACGTTATTCTTGAAATTATTTATACTAGTTTGTGCTATTTTTACATTAGATGGAAAATTATTTCAGTATTCTGAAGTTCTTTGGGAGGAAAAATCAATTTGTTTTTGTAACATTTTTTGTAACATACCTAGCTAGTAAATGTCCGGTTGTATTTGACTTATTAAACATTAGAATTCCGTAATTTGTAAAACCATTAAATATCGAGGAAGTTTCAATTGCATTCTTCCTAAACAATGTACTCATATCAAGCTGTTCAAGTCTATCGTTACAATTTGAATCTCCCATGCTGGGAATTATTCTGGTAATATTTTTTTTTCTATGCCGTCTCCAATTTCAGAATGAAATTCCAAATACCATGTCTAGCGCATAATAGAACAGAATCATATGCAGAGTGATGGTAATGCAGGCATAAAAAGGGCAAATACAAAATGAAATTGGTATATATAGATGGAGCACACCATTTTGGGAATCACTAACCATGGTTTCATTTGTCCGCGGTTGTCCAAATTTAGATATCTAAATCTAAATGTTTTCTTTATGTCTAGATGTTGAATACTGCTATTTACATTTTTTTTCTTTGATGAAGTAAAAAATATTTCTACCTGATCTTTAGAAATGAAATTATATTTTCGATGAGATCAGTTATATTTTGATAATGTAAATATTGAAGATTAAAGTCTAATTCTATTAATTATTATGTAGTATATACCTGAGATTCTTTATATATATATACAGAATCTAGATGTTTCTAGATGTTATTAGACTGAGCTTCAGATGTAGACTAAAGAAATTTGTGATGACTTTGCTAGTATGCATAGTTCACCATCATCCGCTGTGGTCTTGGAACCTATTCACCGCGGATAGGGATGTCCTACTGTATAGTGAATATAGCATTGTGTGGGTGTTGTATATGCAAAGGAATCGATTCGAAAACTATTTCTAGAAAGAGAGACAAAATATTGATTTCGTTTAGGATTCATTGAGAGGGAGAAAGTACGATTGGGGATGTTGGGGTGAATGTCCGGTTTGTAGACTCATCAAGTCAGGGAGTTTTGTGTGAGGGGAATAGAAAGGAAGAGAAAGGGATGGTAGGAGAGGAAATACAAACAGATAAGAGATGAAAAGAAAGGAGGAGGGGAAAGAAAGAATGTATAAATGAATGACGAAAGAGAGAAGGTGACAAAAGAAGAAGAAAGAAAAAGGAAGGAAAGAGATAGAAAAAAAGTAAAGAAAAGAGAGATTACTGATGGAAAGGCAAAAAGAAGAACAAAGGAAGAGTTCAGATGAAAGAAACAATAAGAGAAGAGAAAGGACGAAAAAAGAAAGAAAGGATTGAGAGAAGAAAGAAAAGAAGGAAAAAAGAAATTGAAAGGAAGAAATTGAAAGAAAGAAAACGAAAGATAAAATAGAAGTAAAGCGAACGATAATTGATTAATGGAAGAAAGCAAGAGGGGGGTAGAGAGACAAATCAAGAAAAGGGGAATAGATACACATAGAAAGCATCAGAAAGAAAATACATGTGAGAGAGAGAGAGAATGGTGATGATTCAGAGAGGTTAAAACGAACGAAAGAGCAAAGAAAAAGAGAAGAAAGGGCCATAAACAAACACTAAAATTGAAAAAGAAAAGAGGAGAGAAAAGCATTAAATTGTGAAGAGAGAAGGAAAGAAAAGAAAAAGAAATCAAAGAGAATCGAGATAAAAAAAAAAACGGAAAGAGGAAAAAAGAGAGCAAGATGTAAAAACGAGAAACCATAATACATAGATCGGTCCTCACCACAGACATTAACAGTAAGCCCTATGAATGATACCCAGCTGCTTGTGGTGTCTGATATATCCAACGGGTCACCCATTTAGGTACTGAGCAGGCTCTACGTTGCTTAACTTTGTTGATGGTTTTGAAGGAGGCAGTTAATTCAAGGTGATTCGGACGTAGTTGTCTTCAGGTAAACAAGGGAAGATAAAACGCTCGGTGGGAGAAAAAAGATGTTCAATTGAATACCAAAAGATAGAGAACAGTAGAATTGGCAAGAATATCAACGAAAGATAAAACCGTATTCTGTGCCAAATGGTCAATGCAAGTTGGTATTTGATGAATAGGCTTAGGGGCAGACGGAGTGTTGTGTCAGAAATAAAACGCTTTCTGCGCATGCGTCGTTCAATTCACATCCTCCCACATAAGCCCGGATGTCTTGTCCTCCTTGCAATGTTTTGCTGTCATATTTTCGCTTATCTTAGGCTTAATGGCTTCAGCTTCACTTCACTTCCGTTTCCGGTCTTACCGTATCGCCCTCACCTCCAATCTAAGCACAAACATCGCTCGGGCCTCAGCATCGAGCAGTGCTAATTATATTTTTTCACGGTAGTTGTTGTCGTAGAAGATGCAGAGTACGTAACGGTCATAGCTAAGGAAATAGGAATTCCTCAATAATGCTCCTAGGTAAGGCATGAATCCACTTCTCCTTTGAGTATAGATAAAAAGAATAGATTGTTGGAACTTTTAACCTCTCTGATGTACTTAATCTAATAAAAAAGCTCATAGCTTAGCAATCGCCATAACTGGCTTAAAACGCAAGGAAAGGTGAGGGGATAGGGCTTTCGGTTATTGACTTCACCCCCACCCCTAAAAATACTTGCAACTGAATCCACAGAAGATTGACGGCGGTGGTGATTATTCGAAATAGGTCCACCACAACTTCATTTCGATAGTTTGCAAGGGAGATTACCTTTCGGTGGACACAATTAACTTTCACTGCTGTTAAACTATTACGCAATAAATAAAAGCATACAGCTCTGATCATTATAAACTTTATTTTTTAAATTGGAAAGGATATAATTTAGGGTTTGTGTACAGGGTTTGTGTACAGGGTTAGTGTTTTGGGTCAGTATGGTGGATCCTCTAATCAAAATCAAATGATTTAAACAATGTCTGATAATGATAATTATCTGTCTTGCAAAATACTGACATGATGTTTCGATGAAGCCCTCCCAAACGTTTCCTGGCTGCAGCTCAATGCCTAAAAGAATAAGCAATCGTTGTCATTAAAGCATCTATACTGAACTACGTATCATTTGTATAATTTCAGAAGTTATGCTTGCATACAGGGTGGAATTTCCGAAAGGAGTGCTATCTTCTTTCGACCCCCCCCCACTCACTGCACAAATTTCCTGGTCTCTCAGACATTGTGTTTTCATCTGTCAAAACACTTTAAGTACGCTATATTCACCCGCCGGTAAACCATAGAGTCGAAACTTATCATGAAGGAACACATCGTATTGAGTTATAAGTTTCAATACACCAATCGTTCACGGAAATCCTTGCCCCGGGCCTTCCAGGGCTTGCTAGCTTGCATATAACACTGGTTTTGTGAGACAGGGGCTGATGCAGGGTCGCCCTCTATCTATTCTTCGAGTATGCCAAGATACATCCCCAGTGAAAGTATGCCTTCAAAATATCCAACCATGAAATATCAACCCAGAATAATCAACGGAAGGCATTAGTGCCTTGTACTACTTGGAAACACTCCCCGTACAAACTCACGCAATCCCCCCCAACGTCCCATCCTCTTTTCAATACAGTGTGCAAAGTCCTCTTTCGGGATCGTCATCAGTTGTCCCTTTGTGTTCCTTCATAATCTCGTCCAACGTCTGAGATCCCATTCTTTTAACGGCTAAGAAGCCAAATCTTGGCTGTAGCTGAGGAAGGATAGACGTTCAAGATGTGAAGAATGGTGACTGTTAATGAAACCCTACACTCAGCAGAGTCTCACTGCCAACTGAGTATCCCCACTTGAGAGTGTATGTTCCCTAATGTGCATTAAGGTCCCCTCCGATTGGTTGGCTAATTATATAGAGGCGGCTCCATCCGCTCAGGAGATATTAGAACAGGCTGGATGCTTCCTGGACAGGCCTCTCAAATTGATATAAACATATCTGATAGCTTTAGGTAATTTGCAGGGTTTACGACAGGCCATTTGAAGTCGATAACGAACTCTTATATTCTATACAAGTAAAAGTTAAAACTATTCTTGTGATCTTGAGATAAACAGGGTTGTAGCCGAGAGTCTCAAATCTCCAACTTCGCTCCTGGATATATATATATATATATATATATATATATATATATATATATATATATATATATATAATTGAGCCATCCACAGATAGCTGTTTCGTTGTATTACAACTCTCCAGTGTGGCTATAAACTATCCATCATCCCATTCAGTACCAGCTCATGGAACTGGTTTTGAACTAATGACTTTGTACTTCAATCGTGTTTTTCAACTTATTTCTTTAATCAATATTTTTTCGTATCCGTCATATCTGCATTGATGAATATACAGACAAATACAAAAACATTGTATGCATATACATTACTGTCTCTCTCCTCATATGTATGTATAATAATTGAGTCATCTACTGACAGCTGTTTTGTTGTATTACAACTCTCCAGTGAAGCTATAAACTATCCATTATCTCATTCTGCAGCACAAGGTAGGATCGAAACCTTTGCTTCAGACCCAGAGGCTGGTATTTTACTTCTGCGTGTATATATATATATACATAATTTTTTCCCAAGAATTCCCCGTTTCAGCATGATGCTATTAATGCTATTACTCTGATGGAATCGAGCACGATGGTCGAGTGGTTGAATTCTCTTCTCTGTTTCAGTAGGCTGTGGTTCAAAATGTATAAAATGTACTAAGAATTCATAAAATGTTACTTAAGGATGCCTATTGTAAAACCTCTCCCCAAAGCTACGAGATAACGACCAAAACACGTTAGACATACCGGTTCTTGTAAAATCACTGAAGGTGCCGTAAGATGGAGTAATTGTTAGCACAACTGCCTCACATGCAGGAGATCCGGATTTGATCCCCGGTGTGAAAGTGGAAAATTCCCAATTAGGGAGAATGTCCTTGTGCACTCAGCAGCTAAATGTATACGCCCTAAGCTGTGTAATTAGGGTGGAAAATTAGAAATAAAATCGCGAAAAAAGATATTAATGGATGAAATAGAAAGCTTCTGGTCCCCTCTGACTGCCAGAGCAGTACAAGTTTTTGGCTTGGACTGATAGGTATCGGCTTCCATTGCAGGTGTCTTAAACAGAACGAAGCTTCAATAAGCCTTGCAAGCTGGTTGTGGATCTTACTTACAATCGGCTACGTGTGCCCAACCCTAAAACACCCCCAATGGAAGTATAAGTGAAGAAAGATGATACATACATACATACATACATACATACATACATACATACATACTGGCTTTGCTGGGCTGAGGCCGTGGTAATGTTGTTGACAGAGGTTTTCTTTCAGTTGTGGTTAAGATATGCGTAAGTGGGCGCGGACAATATGTGGGGGTTGACATTTCGAATTCCCTGGGCTGAATAAGCTGGAAAAGTCAGTCTGCGGTGAAGAGAGCCTAAGTGATCAACACATGGTTTTGTTGTAGCAGCAGCAAGACAGTGTTGACCTGACCCTCGGTAGTTAGCCAACAGAAAATCAAAAATGTCACAGACAAAACATTCTGACAGTTACAGATACAAAGGTCAGGCTTGCTGAATGTCTTTGTAAGTTACTCTACTCGGGCCATAAAAAGTGGAAGAATTCTACTGTCTTCCGATTTCTGTCTGGAATTCTGAGATGATAAGTTATCATAAGTGTGTGATGATTCATTGTTATTGGTGTCCTTATCTTAGTTCGCAATGGTCACAACATTTCGGCCGTTCTACCTACCGGCATTATGGTTGTTTGTTTTGTTTGTTTTTTTTTTTGTTTTTTTTTTTAAATTCTGTTTGTCTTGGTCGTCACTTGTTTTGATGATCTATCCTCCTTCCCCAATATAACTGATATACTTGACGCTTGAAATTCTAACACAATGTTATCAGTTTACCCTTAGCCACCTGGCAAGTTATCAGGCTGCTACGGCTTGGTCCCAGTAGCCCCAGTCCAATTTCATACATCAGTTTCATTCAGCGTGACCAGAAACAGATAAATTCGTACAAACACGTCAGTATCAACACTAATTAACAAAACTAAAACTTTTCTTCCATTAAAGTCTTTTTTCCGCAGATTGCAAATTTCAAGTCTATTTTATTTCAGCAAGTCTCTCTCTTTGTTCTGGATACGAACAGTTTTCAGTTCAATTGTATATGAGCCAATACAGGTGAAGGTTAAATGAATACAAGATATTCATCAGTCAGAACCTTTCAATGCATAAAAATTGAATTACAATGTAAAAGATATTCGAAGGAGATATCATGTAGATGAGCAAACTGAAAACGTTGAGCTTTGACCGGAGTCTGGGAAAAAAAGGATAAATGAAAATATCAATATATCAGCAATACAATATATAATGCATTAGATTATAAATTTCATTCATAAATCTTATTTTTTTCTAATATATTAAATTTATTAAGTATTATAAATTCAATTTTCATCACAAGTCACATACGAGTGCAGGTAATATGAGAGTTAAGAGATAGAACACAGTGTTGATATCATCATGAGAAGTACACATGGTACAAAAAACGGGTAACATTTTCGGAATAAGCATCTAAGACTAGGTACAGTACACCATAACACATGTCTGAATGAAAGTCTGTTGTTGACTTGTGTTATTTCTGTGTTTTCATATCAAGACTAGCTGTCATTTTCCGGGAAAGTTATCTCCTTTGCTTCATGTTGATTCCATCTCATTTGATTCATTGTCTGTTGCTGTTGGGCAAATGTTTTATAATCAATACATTGAAAAGTTTTCCTATTCCACTTGGGAAGAAGACTAACACGTAATCAGTTTCTATCAAAGTCTTTCCTAATGAAATGCTGACTATCCTCTTTCTTTCTTTTCTACTTGTCTTCTCCCTTTCTCTCTTTCTTCTTCCTTTTCATTCTTTCTTTTTGTTCTTGTCCTCTTAGTTCACTCTTCTTTCCTTCCTCCCTTCTTATCTTTCATACAAGTATAATTTTAATAAAAAAAAGTAGTAGAAAAAAATTCCACATTTGTTGAAAAATATCTAAGAAAATGTTTACGTTTGCATTCGTTTTTTTCTTTAATTACTTTTGTTTTTTCTCTCTGTTTGTATTTACACGTTCGAATTCTGAAACAAAAGTCGGTAATTGTTATAGTTTGCTAATTACTGGGTTTCGCTAAGAACTCCTTTGCTAAAAGGTCCGTCACTAATTATAACTGACTAGTAATTTAGAAATACCACGTGGGCTGATATCGATGTGAGGATGGTGGACCATAGGGCTCTTGTTTATTAGTTTAAAATTTTACCGATTCATTTAATAAAATGTTTGGATATATGTGCTTGCATGATTATGCATGGTATTTTTTGTTTTTGTTTTTCATAGAATCCATTCCATTGTTTTCATTTCAGTAATATTCAATTGTTGCCAACGCGATGATGGAACACGTGATCACGGAATTGGAGTGGGCAGTTCTTCTACATTATAGCGTATTCTCCAGATCAGTCATTTTCAGGCTGTCTTTTCCCTTGCAACACTCTTTGCCTTTGTCAACGGTTCCAATAAAAAAAAATGATGTCCATTATAACACCCTTGTACAGCTTCAAAATACACAGACTTTGGGCTAAAGATTTCTGATTTTTGTATATAAATGTGCAATGTTCAATTTATATTCAGTCTTTACATATTTTGATCTTTAGTCATGAGATTCTGTCAATTTTGAATCTGTATAAAGACAGTTCTTTTATCAGGTCACATGACAACTCATCCAGCTCAGAAAAAGAGTTCGTCGAAGTGATACAAGCTCACCCAAACTCTCCACAGTGTGCCTAGGGATGATTTTCAGTAACTTACCCTGGAAAAATAAAGGAATCAGACCCAACAGCAAATACCCAAGTAATCTTAGATTTGCTGACGACATCGTTCTCTTGATCTCAAGATAATGCGAGATGAACTGAATGAAGAAAGTAAGAAAATTGGTCTGCGTATGAATTTCAGCAAGAGAAATGTCATTTACAACAAACATGTTGAGGAGTAAGACAGAACGACAAAAAATATGAAGATATCACGTAAGAGCAGAGTATATTGAGCCAAAAAAGAAAAGCAGGTGTCAGATACATCATAAAAACCATCAGAAATCCCAGATGACAATATGCTGGTCATGTTGCAAAATGTCAGCCAACCGCTGGATATCACAACTCACAACGTAGATTAAAAAATAGAATGAAATTTGACGCTGAAAAGTTCAATGTGCAAATCTTTAGTCCAGAAAAAGTCATTTTCGAAGATATATAAGTATGATAGAATAATTCTTCAAAATATATTGGATTCTTCTGCACTCACAATAGTTCTGCTGCCTAAACTTACCCTCGCGTTTGGTTACTCAGTCGGCAGTGGGGTGCCATTGAGTATATTTGTATACTGCGTGATCGTCAATGATTGATCAAGCCGAGCTAAAAGGCTGAAATATTCATACATTTACCCCTTATTATTTTAAGGAAAAACTCTTTTTATTCTCGAAAATCTACCCTTAAGAATATCTGAAATTTTGGGTTGGATCTCAATTTACAATGTAGATTTATGCGTAATTTATCCCTTAGTTTGTTTGTGCCCGTTGTTTTGAAAATTCAGAAATTCTGAGAGATCAATATTAAACAAGCGACAAAAGGAGTAACTTATTCATTAATCACCCCTTTTATATTGATCATCCCCAACGCAACATACAAAAAAAAGCTGTCGGTCTCACGATGGTTTCTTTCTAGAGACCCAGACCTGTATTTATATCTCTCTTTTATATTCAGCAACGTTAGAATGAAACAACTTTAAATGAAAAGGCATGAACGGGGGTATTGGCGTATCTTTCACCACTGACGCACCAATGACTATTCGGGGTTTAATGAAGACTAATTCTGTGCTCGGCCGTTGTGTCCGTCATTTGCATTTCAATTATTTATTGCTTTCATTCCTATTCATCACAATGTTTGCTTTTTTTATGTGTTCAGTCCTTTCCTTGAAGCAACATTAATTTCCTTTTTTGTCATTTCGGCGAATAGATTTTAGAATATTTTAAATATTCAACTATTGATTTAAACAATAGCCTTCTGCTGGTCTCCGTCAATAGAAGTAACAGCTGCTATTGCTTGGTTACGTAGCATAGTTATAGTCAAGATATGTGCCCAAATACACACGCTCTCCTCTGACATCCATCATGACACACCAGTAACGAGACATGCCCCTCTCTTTCTGACCATCTCTCTCCCCCTCACTCCGTCTCTCTCTCTGAATATATATATATATATATATATATGTATAGTATTTGATAGACTAGTTGGAAACTGGTTAATATCTATATTCATCCAGTCTTCTCCCGCAGTCAAACGTTTAATGTGAAAAATGATAAAATTTTGCGAATATCAAGGTTTGGAAAGTAGGTTAGGGGAGATGATGCGATATTATTGTTATTTTAGAATTTCTTTTCCCTTTACTGACGAAAGTGGAGAAAATGTCTCTGTGTCAAAGTTCAAATCATTTTGGTATGCTTATATACATACATACAACGAGTGTAAAAAGTATCTGATGCTTTTGTAAAAGTTATTTTTAATATCCTTATACATTGTAGATGATACAGCTTCTAAATTCACGGTATCAGAACCAGAGATCGGATAAAAGAAAAAAAAAAGAATTTAAAAAGACATTGAACATTGAAAGGTTATGTAAGGGAAATCAAAACTTTTTGTTCCAAATTCTCTCGATTATGAAGATGCATAAGTGAGTGAAAATAAACTTTTTGAAATGTATTGAATACTTTTGCACTCATTATATATATATATATATATATATATATATATATATTTGCATGTGCGTATACACATATATGTAGAGAGAGAGAGAGAGAGAGAAATAGAAAGAGAGACCTTTTACAGAGCTGTACTGCTCAAAATTCTAGAGTTGTAAAAAATGGCATTTCAGTCAGTTATTTCCGAATCAGTTAATGTAAAAATCTAAGATTTCCGAGGATTTTTTTTTTTATTTGCTCCACACAGAATCAGATATTTTGGTATCAATATTTCTTGTGAGTTAATCAGTTGTTTACTCTGTAACCGTTTCGGGGATTTAAAAACAGTTGTATTAGCATGGCATCCCAGCAGTATCTGAGAAATACTACCTCCTCCCAAGCTTTCATTTTGATACTTATCTTGCTATATTACTTTTCAGGCCGCATCATAATATATATATATATATATATATATATATATATATATATATATATGTGTATGTGTGTGTGTGTGTGTGTGTGTGTGTGTGTGTGTGTGTGTGTGTGTATATATGTAATAATTTTTTCCACGTGTTTCGCCTATGCAGCTTCATCAGAAATAATGTTAAAAACAGCAGTTTAAAAATAGCGATCATCTTACGTTCTGCATTCTGCATGGACAGGGCAGATATTATTTCTGCTGATTGTTATGTTGATTTTTTGCTGTGGCAGTTACAGTAGAATGTTTTGTATGAAGCCATACATCGAAATAGTTCTGTTTTGCTTTCCTTTAATTCTTTTTCTCAATCTCTATGTTCACAGTATGTGCAATATTTGGATATAGAATCCGATAGAATTTAAGTATTAAGAAAGTGATTCCAAGTTTCAAGTGGTCTGAGCATCAGAAAACTCGTTTTTTGTGTTGCTTGTGTAGTTACAACATCTGCAACGCTTCTCAAAGTGTACAATGTGTGAGGGAAGAGAGGGGTTCACTTTTGGGGGCAAAACCAACGGATAGAAAATAAATAGTGCCTGACATAGAAGGGGCAAAGCCTGAAGAATATATCGGCCGAAATGTTGTTATAGCAAAAAAGCGATCCCCCCCCAAAAAAAAAGTTATGAAAAAAACACGTAATTCATTATTCATTAACACTCAATTTTTAGATTGACTAGCATATCTAGCATCGGTTGCCGTCACTGACTGACATACCAAAATATTAATTACGTGTTATCAAGTGTTACTGACTTACGGTTCTCACCTAATACTTCCAATTCGGATGATTTTCACCAAAATTTAAATATTTTGGGTTATGTCCAGCTGTCAGGAATTGAATGGGGAAAAAAATAAGGTGAAAAAATTATCGTTTGAAACTTTGAATTCAATTTAATAAATATCAATGATTTTTGTTAGCATACATTAAAAAAAAAAGATATATTTTGGTTCGAAATGCCATTATCAGCGTTTAAAACAAAAAAAAATTTCCAGACGCGTTCAAAATTTGAAAAGAAATTAGTTTTATAAAATTCAGTCAACACGTGAGAATGACGCGTGCAACCTTCGTGACAAATTTCAAATCACGCAAAAGAAAAATATCCTTCGAAATCTCGCTCAAAATGCTGTGATTACAAACAGCGTACGCAAAATCAGCAGAAGAACACCACGAAGTAGCAGAAGATTTCAGCATGTTCGAAATAAATTTGCATAACTACTGGCAGTACTTGGGTGATATCAATAGAGAATCATAGCTTCTCTTTCTTGTGGTTTCAACGCAAATAAAGGTCGTTGGAACTTTAGATCTGATGTGAGCATACTGAGGGTTTACTGGCGTAATGTTTGAAAAGATGTAGAGGGTCCCTTTTGCTTAGACTAGTCATCATCATCATCATCATCATCATCATCATCATCATCATCATCATCAGTCTTTCAAAGTCCGTCGTTGGACATAAACTTTCCCCAGGATTCGCCACATTTCATTATCATGGGTGTTGCGGAGCCAGTATTTTCTAAATTTGTCCAGCTCATCTCTCCATCTAATATTCTGACGGCATCAGTTGCGCATGTGATCTCAGGGGATCCATGTCGTGAGTTGTGATGTCCATTGGTTGTCTGCCATTCTTGCAACATGGCCAGCCCACTGCCATTTGAGATTTTTAATAGATTCCATGATGTCCCTTTGTCTTTTCCCGGGTGTACTGTGCTGTCTTGTGGTCTCTCCATGTGAGGCCCAGCATAATTGTCTCATGTGCACGTTGCATAGTTCTCAATTTGCAGATCTGTCTCTTGGTTAGGTTCCATGTTTCAGCTCCAGTCGTTACTCCTCAAATTCTTGTGGTGGTCATCAAAGAAGTACCGAGATATATTCTTAGTTTATCCATTGTATGTAGGGCAACACTTGGAACAATGAATTATGACAGGTGGGGCACTGGAATCGGTCTTTCTCTATACCTTTTCCAATCTTGTTTGTTGTACATCTTGATACCATTGAAGAACTATAATAATGTTAACGTTGTCTTTATAATATACAATCATTTGAACATATTATACAATTACTTGCTATTTAGATTATTTCAAAAGAAGTGAGCAATGTTTTTATTCAATTTAGTATTACTTTTAATAAGTCAAGTAACATCTTAATAAATTAAATGCTGGAGATGAAAGTCGCATTCAAATAATCAATAATATGCAATATATTTGATAATATATATATATATATATATATATATATATATATATATATATATATATATATATATATATATATATATATATATATATTTATATTTATATATATATATATATATATTTATATTTATATATATATATATATATACGGAGAATGTAGATGTTTTTATGTGTTTTGAGATGATTTTTGACTCAATATACGATGCAACCTTGAAAATAGATTGGCCACATTGCCCGTCGCCTTTTGACAGCATGCCGTGTTGGGTGTAATCAACTAAACGATGGAAAAATGTGGTCAATGTATAAGTCGCTCCTCTCCCATTTTGATGGACAGTGATCACTAAATAAAGGATTAATCTGAAAGAAAACATACTCAAATGCTGGCAGATACAAAGGTGTCAATTTAGCAATAACCTATATTCCACTGAAACCTATTCGACAGAGGGATTTTTCTCAATGATTCTGCTAGACACACAGAATGATGAATTTTAGAATTCACATCCCTCTATATCCTTCAAAACATTCATAAATAACCAGCCAGTCGAACTTAGAAACTGAAAAAAAAACTATGTTTATAGTTTTGGTGACAGTTTTATTGACGGTTTCTAATAATAATTACTGTGAAATTATTCAATTAATGTGAACGTGCGCATTGCGGAAAGATTGATTCTGGAATAAACACATATGAAACTCTTATTCCGGACATTCCTATTGATTTCCCATATAAAGAATACAAACACCAATAAATCAAGACAGTTTTATGCGGAGTAAAGTTCTGTCTGCAGTCATAAAAGTTTAGAATCACTTGAAACCAAAGGAATCGTGAATGTCAACAACAAATTTTGTACAGCAATTATTTTTTATCATTTTTACTAGATGAAATATTGTAAATCTTTATTATTGAATTTCAGATTTTTTTTTTTGTTCACTTCCGAATAGTAGGCGGCCCAATTAAAAGAAACTGAAAAATTGATGAAGATAAATAGCCATCTAGAAATTAATATTTGAGCTTTTTCAATATCTAAAATGTGATACAGTCGATGCATCCTCCTGATAGTCAGATATGGAGCTAGCTTCATATTCTACAAAAAATTTGTTTCATTTTCGCAAACTATCTGTGTTTAGAATATTGATTCTCACAACAGTCCAGCGGAAACAATATTTATTCTAGATAAATGCAAAAGCTAAGCAACAAACTTTTCCTTATCAACATGTACGGTTTTCTTTCTTAACCAAAATTTGGAGTTATCAATTGTAATCTGACATTACAGGTGTCGTTCAGATAATAGGTGACAAAGTCCATGTCAAGTTGATGTTTAGTGAATTGAACTAATTTTGAAAGTGATTTTCTATCCAAAAGAAGGCTGCCACCTCTTCTGGAAGGTGAAACCGGGAACTTAACTAAAAGATTGATCCTCAAACTGAGGACTATTTGAAGTGCCCAGGAGAGAATCATGCTCAGCATTAAATAGAGAAATTTGAAGACAGCGCAGTGTATTAGAGGGAAAACAGGAGTCAGAGATATCGTAGGAGCCAGGGAAAATCGAACGGCGATGGGGTAGTCATGTTGCCAGAAAATCAAACAACCACTACGCCCATGATAGTGAGGTCAGCCTGATGATGATGATGATGATGATGATAATGATGATGATAGGAAAACATAAACATATCATCAGCATCATCATCGTCCTTCGTAGTAATGGGTGCCCATGGGAGATTTATAAAGACCAGACATCTGACAGAGGAATTGGATATAAAAAAAATCTGCTGTTAATACATGGTTAGTGCAGTTGCAGTCGTCATGGAAGGAAAGTGAAAAAGACTTTGTCCGACTGTGTTGGTGCGGATGATGATAATGATGATGATGAATCCATGAACTGCTTCTAAGACCTATGATCATCGACTTGATGATAGGACGTTTGAAAAACAACTCAAACATCCTATCCTACATTGTTGAGTTCTTGTTCCATCCAAAATATTTGTTTAGGAAAGAATGAAATGTTGAATAAGGGACGAAATTTTTCTTCCGTCAAACTCTCTGACAATCAAATGAGTTACAAGACCCGGTTGAAATCTTATCGACGAATTTTGGTTTGCACTAATGCCAGCCTAGCACTGCCTCGTACTTCCTGACACTGACCCCAGACCTCCTGTTAAACGTTAATTGTTGTCTGAGCAAATGTCAACCGAATCCAAATGATTAAATGGCCGTAAAACCAAATCACTGACCCGGTCACCATGTACTCTTGATCAATAAGATTCCAGCGCACGTGTACTTGAATTCATTTGATCTAATTACGAGTCTTGTTCTCATTAAAACACATGTAAGATTGATGTGAAACTTCGATGCCTACTTCAATAGGTCAAACCGCTTTGATCATAGAAAAGTAGAAAAGTTATATATTAAGGATAAATAGAATAAGTCCTGCTAGTTGACTGGGAAAGTTATTTGAACTCGGTTGAGATTTTAAAATGAGTGAAATGGATTGGTGATTCTGTTTTGTCCGTAAAGAAAAAAAAGTCAATTTCCCTGTAACTTTGGGTCTCCCTTCTTTTAATATCAGAAACTGTCAACCAAAACTGCCAACGTCTGGTTGGTGGTTTTGTGTGAATGGATGTTTGTATTGCGCGTAGAGACCTCACTAATGGAGTTTAAGGGCTGAAAAATCAAACATTTGTTCGTTATGTCTGGAAAAAATGGTCTCCTTGATTTTTTATGCCTCCCACAAGGATTTAGGAGGGGGGATCTACCGTGTACATTTCATACTGAATTGGTCCCATAGTTTATGTCCAGTACCATCCAGGCTCGTTTTTTTCTTCTTTTTTTTTCAGAAAACTCAGACTATTCCAGTGATCATTGCCCGCCAAAACACGAAAGAAGTATTTTGTTTATTGATCATCCCTTTTTCTATTTTATAATCACTCCCAACACGGCATTCTGTTAAAAGACTTCTGTCACGCGGCGGCATCTATTGAGTAAATAATTACTTTCGTTTTTCTCTGTTCAATAGGTTTTCAGAACTTTTTTTTTACGAGTGTCTATTCAAGTGACATTCCTCGAGCGTCTCATTTCGAAGAACGCATTACTTAGTTGACCTTTCACTTGTCCAGACTCTTTCCTCTGACGTTAAAGACACCTAGAATTAAACTCCCCAGAATTTAACAAGAAAATTAATTAAGTCAAAGACTTCCATCAAGATTTCCCTTCCTTTCGGGCATAGATTGACTGATCTTACTCTATAATAATGAGTCTCTGCACGACTGAAAGATACATGGTCCTCAGATTGAATTTGAGAGTCATGTCCGCTGAAGTTGGCTGAATCCAAAATTAGACTTTAAAAGCTTGTCTGTAGCAGATTCAATATCCACTCCTACATTTAAATATGTTTTCTCATTGTATAGATTTATCACAAAGATTACATTTTAGGTATAAACAAGGCAGGCTACAACAGGGTCGAACTCTACTGTTACTGCTAAATCGATTTAGGATGATTTGTGCTATTTTTGCCTTGTATATGTTATGAATAGACAAATCATAAATTCATATATTTTTAGTGTAAATGTATTTATTTATGTATTGGAATGGGATAAGCCCCCTGATTATCTGAAAGATAAATTTTGTACGTATGTAAATCAGTTGGTAAGAAAGCAGGCTACAAATCAAGCGGTTGTGATTTTAAATCACGCAAGGGGAATGCTAATTCTACTGACGTATTTATTTACTAAAATGAAATAAGCCCTTGCGTATTTATGAAAAATCGAAGTCGATGAAATACAAGATGAAGAGATGAACTGGACAAATTCAGAAAATGCTGGCTCTACGATGCCCATGATAAAAAATTGTGGCGAATCCTTGGGAAGGTCTATGTCCATTGTTGGACATTGTCAAAAGATTGATGATGATGATGATGATGATGATGATGATGATGATGATGATGATGATGATGATGATGATGATGATGATGATGATGATGATGATGATGATGATGATTTATTATATAAATTTTGGTTGATAGTCGACACTTTAGCTCAGTTGGAAGTTAACTCGGAAACAAATGTTGGATGAGATTTTACGAAAGGGAATGGTAATTTCACTCCCATAAATTTGGTGAGGATTGTACTTGTTGTTCTACCACGGTGGAAAAACACAGTCAATCCCAGATTTGGACAATACTTTAACAATTCTTTTCACGTCAGACTCTTTAACAAAACTGATCAACCTCTGCCGACCAAGTTGAGAGATGTATATGTATTCACTCGTGTGTGTCTGTCAATTCACACGATATCTCAAAAAGTTCTCAATGGATTTCAATGATATTTCAAGAAAGTGTAGATCATTGGGTACGAAAGAAGTTATTGGGTTCTGGGCTGGATCCAGTCATTCGTTTGTTGTTGTTTTTTATTGAGAGATATTCCTATTATTCTGTAAGAAGAGAATTTGAAATTTAGGTTAGATTCAAATTTCAAGGGGGGTAACTCAATATCTCTAAATTTAAAGTACTGTTTTTTCTTTTTTCCTAATATTCTTTTATCATTCGAGATTTTGTTAGTGTACGACAATGGCAGAGATACTTACTTTCTGAGAGGTTTTTGGTAACTGGGATACACCGAGAGACTGTGAAACTAGAATCTAGTTATAACGATATTTTCTCTTCTCTGCACAATTGTAAATTCAGAAATGACACCAGCGAACGGAAGCATCAAATTTTCCCTGATATACATTAATGTTTGAATATTCCCTTCCAGTTGAGTGTCAGTGTAATCTAATATTCTATTTCGTTTATAAAATCAATCAAAACTAATCAAAGAGAGTGAAGTGTTCGGGGATGAATAATTAGTTTCTCTCGATCAATGGGTTTAGTCAACGAAATATCACTCCTCCTTCCCTGCTATCATTTCTTTTAAACCATAAATTATTACCATTAGCTGTTTCAGTAACATATGATATCACAGGTAGGGTTGCATGAGGAAAATACAGAGAATTTTCATTAGTAAGGCCTTATCGGGGCTAGCAATTTTGATACTCGGTAACCAATTGGTCCAACAAAACAAACACCATAAAATACGAAAGATTTTTTATTTTTATCTAGGTGGAACAACTTGTATATGTAAGAAAGCTTAAGTCCCTTACGGTTACGATATCTGATCTGAAACAAATTCAAAAATAAGTACAATGATCCTACAAACTTGCACTTTGTATTATAAAAGAATACTCTTTATAAAAACAGGGTCAAAATAACGCTCAGAATTGGGTCGGACCAAGATGATCCCCATCTTGAGCCGAGGATCAGTCAGCACTCTTCTGTAAGAACAGAGCAATGAATATTGCAGATCAGAGGAGATCTTTCCTCACCCAATTCCTCACGTTGTCAAATAGAGATCCAAAGATAATCAGTGACGTAACAAATAGAACGATCAAGTTATCCCAACATTTATATTTTCAATGGTTACATTGCTAGCTCGACTGTCGAGCAGATGACATGACCCCATTGAAATCTGACAATCAAATTCCAGTAGACGCTGAAGACAACCTGGTACAGTTGCCCCCCACCTACTGACTGTTGATAGATCGAACGTCGATGACCCGAAAATGACCGAATCCAAATCATCAAATGCTCGAATGACATTATCACCGGAATCAGCCTCTCAAAAACATGCATGTTTAAATTCACGTGACATGATCATATTTGGGACGGTTCCCAGTTAGTCAAGTATTATAGCCAAGAGAAAAAACCTTTAACTTCTAGTTTGAGTTATCTACATCTGTGCTGTCAGCATTCTGGGAAAAGATTTCATCTGGGTTGCTTGGTACTTTAGAAGACGTGGGTGTCTACATAGGACGATACGAGTCGAAGATATATGTGATAAATAATGACAATTTTCTCCTAATTCAATGGCTCTTAATCCGAATCTGCGAACCATGAGAGATTCTGGGAGATTTTTGCACAGCTGTTTCTATTCAAACTGTGCTTTGTGACAAGTAAACGAACCGAAAAATTTTTTAATAGTGCCGTAATGGAGAGTTGGTCAGCAACTGAGATCGACCTAGTCGATATTAATACACAGTATCCCCTACCGATCAGTGGATGTGGGTTTTGAGTCCACACACACCCAGTAGCAAGGAACTGACATCATGACTGGAGACATGAGAGGATGGCTCGAAGACACACCCAACTCCTGGGGACAGTATCGACTGTCCAATCTGTAGCGAGCTGTGCATATCCAACTCTGGCCTGAGAAGCCACCAGTGACGTGATGGATATAAAAAATAAAACCCTGGTCTGAGAAGAAAACCGAAAGACAGATCGGGGATAAAACATTCTCAAAATCAGAAATTGATACAAGGAAGATGATACCAGGATGCAGGCGATATCGACAGTGGACTGCCCTAAATTAGCTTAACCGTGATCAATAGTATTTAGGACACGATACAAGCATCTTCAATACACCGTTTAATATTTACTGAAAGCTTTCTATACAACTTTCTCTGTAGCGTTCCTGATATTACATAACTAAGTATGAAATCTGTCTTCTTTCAAGCACGAAATTAGTATTTATCAGAGACAGGATTTTCAAAGATACAACAAAAAAAGGTCAAGATGCTCACCATAACAGTAATTCAGACAGGGGTACTTTTTCTTTTACTCTTTTAGCCCAATTTCATACTAATTTTGTCCATCTCTCTCCCTCTCTTTGTCTCTGATCAATATAACAATCATCAAGAACGTAGGTATTTATTATGATATGTATCACTATGCATAATTTTTCCAAGATTTGATAATCCTGCAATAGCCCTGGGCCTGAAAATATCAAGAACATTATTTTGCTTGGCTATTTATAGGTAGATGTCGGATTTCAAAAGTTCTGGCTCATGTGAGCCATTTCCAGATGAGAAACTTCAAGTTTCTCCATGAAAATAGTAAAATAAAAATAGAAGTAAATTCTTGGGGTTCAAGATATTTATTCAATTTACCCAAATATGGTACTATATCGAATTTCAGATATTCTTGTTGATGTTAGCTAAATCGAGAAGGGAACTTTGAGTCAAACTGAACAAAGATATCAACATAT
Source organism: Thysanoteuthis rhombus (assembly GCA_963457665.1). Taxonomy (NCBI): domain Eukaryota; kingdom Metazoa; phylum Mollusca; class Cephalopoda; order Oegopsida; family Thysanoteuthidae; genus Thysanoteuthis; species Thysanoteuthis major. The sequence continues at coordinate 2,477,131 of OY735212.1, read as the reverse complement.
TTGACGTGTGAAATTCTGAAAACAGTGAAGAGACATAGATAGGAATTCTTGGATTTTAAGATGTTTGTTTAATTTAGCCAGATATGGTAGAATATCGAATTTCAAAAGTGAACATAGCCGAGAAGGAAAACTTGACTAGAAAATAGATTAGGATATAAACCCATTTGACGTGTGAAATTCCCAAGAGAATTCACGTCAATGGATATCAGGAAGCGTTAAATTGCTGTCAGCTGAAGTAAATTGAAGAGGATGTCACTTTCTATAAATAATAAAAAGGTGACACAAAAAAGATGAAACTATATAGATTGTACAGACAGTTTTGGTTAGTCCCTAAATAGAAACCGTCACAAGACCAAAAAAGTTTGGCAATATGCTTTGTTTGGTGTGATCAAATTGAAAAACTAGAAAAAAATTACTTATCTCGCTTTTTATGGGGGGGGGGGCAGTGGTTATTGAAAAAGTGGATTTTCAATGAAGAAAAAACAAGCGAGAGATTTAGCATGAACTTACATTCGAAATTGAACTCAAGACTAAGAATCTACTTGGGGAGGAATTTTCAAAAAACAAGATCGTTTTTTTTCTGGACAAAGATAAATGTTCGAATGTTCAGGCCTGTAGCTCCCTCAGATTGGTCTTCACGTGCGACACATACATACGTAGATAGCAAACCAGCCAGCCAGACTAACGTAGAAACTGAAGAAACCTATGTTGACGGTTTTGGTTGACAGTTCAATGATAAGAATATTCGTAGAAGTAAATCGAGAGAGTTAGATAAGGAATAAACAAACTAGAAAGGGTAAAAAGAAAATATCACATGAGGTTTTGACTTTTTAACAAATAATTAAAAAAATGGGACATAAAGGGGAGAGAGACTAAGCAGTGATAAGGGGTCTAGGTAGTCGTCCAATAGAAACTGCCGGGCAACCAGTGTCTTTGAGTCGCATGTCAGGTTTGGGGTGATCGAATAAAAAAAAAAATTTAAAAAAGCTTCATAAGTGATTTACTTCTCTTGCGTTTTGGGGCAGAGATCACAAGAAAAGAGTTTGGGTTAAAAAAAAAACGGGAAAAAACAAACGAACACAAACTAAGCGACTAATATAGCATAATCTTAAATTGTAAACTGGACACCCACGTGAAACTTGATCTGGGGAGAATTAACAAAATGTCGTCTTTTTTTTTTTGTTGACATTATGAGAAGTGAACGTTTCAATCTTTAACCCTCGAGGCAAATCGGTGCAACCTGTGCGGCTTATTCCAACCAAACCTGCTAAAAAACTGAAGAGAAAACTCGGTTGAAAGTTTTGATGACAGTTGTGGTTGACGGTTTCTATCAATGTGGTAAGAAATTGATAAGCCGCGAGAAAAGGTAAGTGGAAAATGTTAGATGTCTGCTGACAATCGATTCATATTTTCTTCAGCACTAACACTCAGCAGGCAGATTCTTAGACTTTAATAAAAGTTGAGAATTATTTATAACTATATTATTCTGCAATGTTATATAATGTAAAATATAAAATCTAAAAATTAGAAAGAGCTATTCAAATTATCTGCAGACAACTAAAAATGGATATGTAATATGAAATGCATATAGCCTTTTTTTTTCATGAAAATTTTAGCATTGATAATACTTTTGAGTTGTAAATTGCAACGCGATCTCTTCAAATTTTAGCTAGATGAATACACGTATCGACCAATGAACAAAATGTGTAGTACATTGATGAAACATATGGGCATGCATAGATATCTCAGTCTGTTCCTATCTATCTATCTATCTATCTATCTATCTATCTGCCTATCTATCTTTCTATCTATCTATCTATCTATCTGCCTATGTATCGATGTAACTATCCATCCATGTCGGTCTGTTCCTATCTATCTATTTATCTATTTATCCATCCCAGCCTGTTCATTATCTATCAATCAATCAATGTATCCATCGATCTATCTATTTCCTGTCTGTTCCTATCGATTTACACCAGTCTTTTCCAATCTATCTTTATATCTATGTCAGTCTGTTCCCCTCTCTCTTCCTCTCTCGCACTCTTTCTCTATCTATCTATCTATTCATCTTTCTATCAATATATATATATATATATATATATATATATATATATATATATGTATATATATATATATACACACACACACACATATATATATATATATATATATATATATATATATATATATATATATATATCCTGAATGGATATGATTTAATTCAATATGCGATGTGTGATGGGTTTATTCAATAAAGTGCTCGACATTTAACATCGAGTCCGAGTGCTTCGCGAAACAAACACGTTTATGTTTCTTCTCAGACAGGGTAGAAAACATACTTGTGTAGTCAATCCCTTATTCCATCACACACACACACACACACACACACACACACACACACACAAAGAAACACACACATATATATGTATATGTATATGTATATATATATTTCAGGCAAATATATGCATTCACTATATACGTATTCATGTATATTGGCCATATATATATATATATATATATATATATAAATTTCTACAAACATGATATGATTTTATGTATGAATACATAAAAATTGGTGCACATAGATATGCACACACACAGATGAATAAACGTTGTATTGATAGGCAAATTAATACACATATCAACTGGCAAAACCAAGTAATCATCCTGAAAGACACGAATTTAGCTTTCTTCCAGTGTCATGTACGCAAATTCACAGAACTCCTGATGCCCCTACCAATGATCCGTCGATGTTACGTTATTGCCATTTCGAAAAAATGAGTTTCTCGGAGATAAGTATCCGAATCAAAACCTTTTGCCGCTCTCGTAGCTTATTGTCCAAAATTATTGCGTTTGTTTTGAGGGCAATGCAATAAATGAAAAGAAGAATTACAGTTGATATCATGACAAGATTATTACAGATAGTGTGAAACGAAAGCAATAAAAGTGAAATAAAATAATATACACACAAAAATAGAGAATGACAACTGATATTTTTCAATAACCGTTCGTAAAAACACAAAGAATACTTACAAATGTTTGCCATTATATTCATTTCTTTCTCCATATGAATCCCTCCATATTCGATGTAAAAAGCGATTCATTTATTCCATTTCGATATACTGATTCCTTTTCTTCTCAGAGAAATTGAATAAAGAAAGAGTCACTTGATATTGTTGTGTCTAAACTAAGGTATCAATATCAGCAATGTTCGTTCTTTATTTTTCATGTCAACAAACGTGATAATTTGAGAAGTTAAATCACAAAATTAACATTTGTTTTTATGGAATGTTTAATTACAATATAGAGAGAAATATTTTTAAAATCCATGTCTATGACGAGAATAGATTTCACTGACTTTCAATGAATGAAGGGAAACGAATTCATCTTGATTTCATCCAAATGTTTCCAGATATTTTATCACTCAATTCCGGATGTAGATTCGATAATAAATTCTGTAACACTGACATGCAGATGACCCCTGTTCGAATGAGCCACTTAGTGCATTCCTGTTGACTTCCAAGTTGAGGCTCTAGTGAGAACAACATTTATTCCTCGTTTTCAATGTTAACATCCAATAAAAATTCGTTATTTGTTTCAATGTTCATTGGGTTCCTTTTACGAGTCCTGCATCTGCTTAGTTAGTATTTCATTGTAACTGATCCTGTATCCCAACAACAAGCGTTATTATACAGGACGTTGAAATAGACTATCGGCAAATAGTCTTAATTTGGACTTTGATTTCTGGGATGCTCGAAAGAAAGGCACTAATTTAAAGTTGACATCTGCCATTGTTTCAATTTGATGTCTAATTGGAAAAGGAAGAGACAGTGAATAAGGGATAGAGTTTGTTTGTATGTTTGTTTGTTTGTTTTTTTAATTCCACACCATCCGACAACATCTGTCCAAAGAAGAAATATGACTGCAAATGTTTACTGGCTACTTTTTCATACGCTCTCTTTGACATCATCGCCTGACGACGTGAACAATGAATTAATAATACCTGTTCTCATGCATGGATTCAAAACAAGAATTCACTTGAAAACAAACTCAGAATTACACGTAGTTTGATTGTAAAAGCATTGATACGATTGTCTCAAAGAGATTGAAATGGATCTGAGAGCTGACCAAAGTAATAGATATCATACAAGTGATTAAGCCACAAAAAGTAAGGACAACAGATGGTGCAAATGTTTTTTCGATTGGTGTCCATAAGATAGCAAACGCAGTAGGAAAAGAGCAATAGATGGAGAAATGAAATAGAAAGGTATGTCGGTAGGACATGTTAGCATAATCACGGTCGTCATGAAAGTAGTCGGAAAATACCTATGTCTAGCAGTGGAAGCATTATTTACATATATCTGTATGTTTATATTAAACGTGCATTAAACCATCGAGGTTCAAACATCGAAGTTATCTTGAAATGTTTAATCAGATATGGAATGCTGCATTCCTTGAAACAAATTTGATGTCCGTTGGATACGCTTGTAGAAAATTAGATCCGCATCTCATTGGCAATATGCAGTTTTTGGTCAACAAAGCATCGTGTGGATGGGTTGCTACAGTATGAACTTCAGGCTTAAATAGTATTTTTGTTTTTAACAGAGAACAGAATCAAGTAAAAGATTAAATGTAATTGATAAACCAACGAAAATATTGCTGGGCTAAACACTTGGCTAGAAACAAAGGCAACGTATGGATCAAATGATTATCTGATTAATGATATATTCTTAGACGGCGACGACCGTAAGGCTTTACAGTGAGACTGTCACTAGGTTTCAGTAATTCATCGTACTGGACATTTTGATATCACGACAAAAAGAGCAACACTTTGTTCCTCAAAATGCTTAGAATTTTCTGTTGATGCAACAGGTTGGCCTGGATCCAACCATGTTTTTTCTTTTGCTTTGGATTATCGAAGGGGGCCTATTTTTCATCTCCAATGACAACAACTCACAGAATAAGATGTTCTTCATATCCGTCAAGAAGTGACATGCAGGTTGTGAGACGCTTCGCCCAGAAAATGTTGAATCCATTTTCCTCCACCATGACACCATGATTTTCAGCCTATTCCCACGTTGATTGAGAGAGATCAGTATTCAAAAGTCCTTACAAGTCATCACTTCTAAATACTTTTGGATTTCCGCTACATAGTCTAGACATTTACGTCTAATTCACTTCTCAACTTGGCAAAACAGTTACGACACGTACTGCTCTCAGACAAACAAGCTCAGTATGCTTCATCAATCGTCGACTTCGTTTCTACTGATGCCTTGTCGCATGTATACACAGCCCGCCATCAATTTGAATTTATTGGCACAATAAATTAACACTGAATAAATTGAGCATAAAACCATTTTGCAAATTATCATACTAGTTTTCAAGGAAAACAGCTCTGGGAACTAATTTTGAACTCATGAATTTGTACTTAAATCGTGTTTTTCAAATTATTCCTGTAATAAATTTTATTTTAATCAATATTTTTTCGTATCTGTCACATCTGCATTGATAAATATACAGACAAGTACAAAACAATTACACGCACACACATTACAGTCTTTCTCAATATATATATATATATATATATATATATATATATATGTATAATAATGATTAATCATTGAGTCATCCACAGACAGCTGTTTTATAACTCTTCAGTGTAGTTATAGACTGTCCACAATACCATTCGGCACCACGAGGCAGGATCGAAACCTTCGCTTCAGACCCAGAGGCTGACATTTTACATCTGCCCTACGCAGAACTGGACAGTTGGCAAGGCTGAATTTATGCGATATATTTACCTACGCACAATTCCCCATTCAATTCCAAAAACTGTAAAAAAAGATTGCTATATATAGCTTATAATGAACGAGTTACTGCACTTGAAGAGAGCTCTACCCTGAATAGGGGAGCGTTGATTATAATAATTATATATACGTATATGTGTGCGTGTGCGTGTATTCATGTAAAAATAAATCACAAATTGCACATGTAAAAGCTTCTGTCATAGTTTTTACTAAAATATATGCTCACACACACACACACACACACACACACACATACACACACACACACACACACACATGTATGTATATCTCGACTCCCATTTTCCCTCTTGAATAATACATGAAGTAAAAAATGAAGGTCTCCCCCATGTGCATATATGTAAGTTCAATTATTAGCGGGAAAATCTACAGATTAGCCTCTGAGAATGTGACCTTTAATCACTTTTCAAATTACTTTTCTGTTTTTTACTGAGAGGATATTTCGGCTAACAAGAATCGCCGAATCTTTCAGTGAAGATAAAATCTGAGACTCTTTGCAGTGCTGTAATGCAATTCTAAAGAGTCGGATTCACTTATGAAATTTAACGATTATCTTGTCAGGACTTAAGTTCTCTGAATTCGTACTGTCAACCAAAACTGTCACTAAAACTTCCAAGCTGAGATTCTTCAGTTTTTAAGTGATTCTTGCTGGATAGCTGGCTGGGTTATCAAGCATACAGGCGGCACCAATTGAACCAGAGGGCTGGAAATGTAAACATTTAATCATCATTTGATTATTTTAACGTCTGTCGTTGGACATAGAATTTCCCTAAGATTATGTTATGGGCCTCACAGAGCCAATGATATCTGAACTTTGTATTTCGTCACAACCTCTTATATCTTGCAGGTCACAGTTTCGCATATGATCTCTGGGGATCCGCATTGTGAGTCGTGATGCCCATCGGTGGCCTGACGTTCTTAAAATATGACCAGCTCATTTCCATTTGAGTTTTGTGATGTTAAGCATGATTCTCTCTTGTGCACGTTGCATGGTCCCCAGTTCGAGAATCAATCTCTTGGTTGGGTTCCATGTTTCAGGTCCATAGATGACTATCGAGAGGATGCATTTGTTGTATACCCTTCTTTTTAGAATTAATGGGATTTTCTCCTCATCATATATTGAGGATTGAAAAAAAAAATACCCGAAATGTTTTATAGTGGTTCATATGCAATTTTAGTATCTCACAGCGCTTTTTTAGAAAATTTGGACTTTTTTGTGATGATTACACAGAAAAAAAGAAAACGAGTGATCATCTGTTTTTCCAATTTTTTCAATCGTTGTCCCCAACAAGGCGAGTCGCTTTAGGAACATAGGTTATGTGACAGTTTCTATCGAGTGACTAAGTACAGTTGTAATTCAATCAACTATTGACACAGGTTTGCAAGTGCGAAAAGTGTCTTACACAGTATATTAATAGAACCAGGAATTTTCAACAGAATGAAGTCAACAATAACAATAAAGAAAAAACATCAATCTTGAAACCATAACAAGAGTTTTGAAATGCTATTTACGGAGTAACTTATTCGACGTACCAGTGATATGGATGGTAACAATAACTCTTTGAAAACGTTAGAAAGCATTTGAGATGTATCCATAAAGAAGAAATTCAGCAAGGAAAATGATCGACATCTCGAAGGGAAGAAAAATAAGTTATTTAGACATCTATTAAGACTAAGTAAAATCTACATAATGATATTAGGAAGAGAGGTCGCCTAAGAGATAACTAGTATAACAATATCAAAGAATGGACCTGATGGCAGTATAACTGTGCAGTAAGGACGTCAATGGGCAGAAAAAAGAAGAGTGGGCTGTTGTACCATCCACTGATATATAACACGACATGGCACTTGGTAAGAAAAAACTGCAAAACGAATTCTTTAAAGCTACTATTCCTTTTACCTGTGACAAACATCGACTGGCAGTATCAATGCAAATATCACTTTCCTCCCGACTATACTATATAAAGGTTGAAGGCATCCATCAGGCAGGGAGGGGAGAGAGAGTTAGTGAAGAAAAAGATAAAATCTTATTTCCTTTACGTCACACTACGTCATATCATTTTTGATCAACTTCTTAAAATGAAAGAAATTATGGGTTACGAATATGTTCGTAATTTAAGAAGTAAGATATTTTAAAAACATATCTTACGTTGTAAGTATCCTGATTCCTTCACAGTATTCTCCTTTTTAAATCAATTCAAAACTAATAGTTTCATACAGAAAAAAGTGTCGACAAACTTAGCCAAATTCTGTAAAAAAAAAAATGGTGTAAACAACGTCGTTAGTTTTGAACGGAGTTTTTTTTTCACGTTATAACGTAGATATGTTTGCTTTCTATTGTGACGTTGTTTTATTAAGATATCGCAAGAGCATTTTCTTTCTGCTTTTTGTGTTAACAAGATTATTGTGTCATCACCTTGGGCATAGAATCGATCTGACTTCAAGCTTACAAAAGGTTTTCGTATTAATTTTTCTTTCTTGCTCCTTTCAAACAGCCAAATTCAATTGTTAAATTCCTCAAACAAGCCAAAGCTACTGTCTCGTTCAGTCGATATGCTATGTTAGAGATTTATAGATACCAACGGCTGTTATTTCCAAGTTAATTTCGAATGCGAAACGGAATGTTTTAGTTTCAGATAAGAAAAACTCCAGTGTTCTTTGTTATTCGCTGCCAAATTTCTATTGGATACAAAATGGCTATAAAAGGCCAAACCCGATCGTAAATTATAATGTGGCACACACTCACTCGCTTGTTGTTAAAAACGACGTATAACTTTTATGTGACATTTTTAACATAGAGGGCACGAGTATTTGGAATGCGTAGAATACTTGATGAATTTCTGCATTGATTGCATATCTTTTCAAGAATTTTCCACGCACTCGCTCACTCGATTCTGGAATGGCGCTCATTATTTGTGCACCATTTTTGTCATCGATTGAGAGTGTGGTGTGGAACTTTAGAATTGACAATAGAGGTAACTAATTCATAGCTGCTCACAATCGGGGAACACATTAATGCAATCGTTATATTTTCTGCTTTGAATTCAAAACATTTGGACGTCGTAAACTATTTTTTCGATGGCAAAACTACCTTCGTGATATCAAGTTTGCTGCTTTAACCTCAGTAGAAGACACTACAAATGATAAATCTATATCCCTTGTAGTTGAATTTAATGAGCTACAGTTTCAAATGGTCGAGTTTTTTGTTCTCAGCTTTCTTTTGAAAATCGAATATTTGTAAAACAAATTCACAAATAGGATTTTCAAAGAAAGAATTGATCGGGGCATATTTTTAAGAATTGTAAAGAAAAAATCAGGTCCCGAGATCCCCAGACAAAAATAGAGAAGCGAAATATGACGCAGAAATATTTTGATTTTAACACGGAAAAAGTAACAATTGCAGCCAATAGCTGACCAAAGTTTGACCCGATATAATCAAATATCACCAAAATACCTCACCGAACATCGCAATTATACATAATGAGCTGCCGTTCTGAAATTTCCTTGATGTTTTTAGAATTTGTATTTCATGTCGAATTCATGGGAAATTGTGATAAGAGGAAAAAGAATGAATGAAAATTGCGTTAAGACATATGCATTCGATTTTGAAAAAAATAATTTGTATTAAAAGATAATGCCATTCTTGGAGCATTCGTAATGACAATATGTGTATGTGCATGTGAGCGAGAATGTGTTTGTGTGAGTGAGTGTGTGTCTGTGTGTGCGTGTCTATATATATATACAGAGACAGAGACAGGGGGAAGAGAGAGAGAGATTGGGACATAAAGAAGTATATACATAAATATATTCATACATGTTATACCCAGCTATTCGAAAGTAGAGAGTCTTTATGTATGAAACCTCCCGTAACCTGGTATTTCGAAAAGCTAATAAGCAGTCACCATTGTCTCAAGTGGGGGGAAAATTAGAGCGTTCCCAAACGTTCTGTTGGCAAATTTCGCACTGAATGGGACATCCTTACTAGCTCTAATAGGTTTCTCCTGATACTTAAGGACTCACCTTGCTGACGGATAAACCCGTGCCAGATGCAGAGCCGTTGCCGTTAGTGGCATTCCGTAAATGTGAACTACTGTAAAGCTGGGGATATCTCCATTGTCATTATAATGAATTCTTGAATATTTTTCGATCAATAACCTTGTAGACAATGATGACAATAATTAAGTAATTTTTCAATGTGTACACACCAATATTAAAAAAAACGACAACACCAGTTATAAAAATGTGTGCATGAGGGTATATGCCTTTATAAATTGCTATTTTTCCACTGTATTAATATCTTTCCATTTAGTTTATGATAAAATATTTTTGTTCAGTATTTTCTCAAATTTGTATGATTACATTTTACAATTAATACATTCAACAGAAACACTTTTCTCTTATTGGTTAGTGTATGGGTGGATCAAACAAATTGGAAGATAAGTCCAGAAATAATTGCAGACAGAACAATACTCAAAAAGAGAACGCTATTCAAATTTCTAAATTCAATAATACACACACTCGTATATGCAACTTTGCATCATGTATTGTGATCATAGGAAGGACCACATCTTTAGAATTGAAGGTGGGAATGTAAACTGTAGTATTTAAAAGAACTCCCCTTTTTTCTCTCCTTCACTTCTTATCCTAACCCTAAACTTCAACCCTCTTTGATTCGTCTTTTTCTCTGTGAATTGGGTAAAACGAACTCTATGCATTAGTGACAGCAATAGAATCAGTAGTAGTAGCCGTAGTAGTAATAGTAGTAGTAGTAGTAGTTACATTAACAGGGGTTACCGAACACACGTACACACGCAGCAGGAGTTGCTTTGCACCAATCAATTTCTATGTATTTGCATGACTCTTTTTGTTTGGTATGTTACAGATAAATGCGTTGCCAATTGCGAAAAAAAATTAAACAAAGACTATTTTTCTAGTATAACAAAAACAAGAACATCAGAATAATCCTCACTGAAATTAGGGGTGGAAACCGACTTTGGATATTCATATTCCCCTACCGTGGTTTGAGCCTACGATCGACTGGAGACTGCTTTATTGACTGTATTCATTGAGACTATCCGACTACAAGAAATCATATTAAAATTTATTTATGTATTTTAGGTCTGTTGGCACTGGCTTGTCTGTACTGACTGGTGATTTGGTGGCACTGTAATTTGAAAATTTCAGTCTGACTTCAATCTCATGCAGTGGGAAGAAGGATGAAACCATAGGAATGTTGGAAACCTGTCACTGAATTTCCGTTAGAATTTCCGTGAGTCAATCATTAACACTAGTAATCAAGAAGCCCAGTTTGGATTCGATATCGAAAGTCATCAATTGGAGTTCTTATTATAGAGACAATTATGTAGCTGAAACTGTACAGAGAATTATCGGGACGCAGCCGGCAGATATATTCACGGACAGACGATTGAAATGCTAAGTTTGGAAATGTTATTGGACGATATTATCATCATCATCAGCCTTTTATCGTCCTTCGTTGGACATGGACTTTCCTAAGGATTCGCGAGACCTCTCCTACATGGGTATCGTAGAGACAGTTTTTGAATTAATCCAATCGTCATGCCGTCTTATATTCTACTGGTCATAGAGTCGCATTGATCTCTGAGGATCCATGTTTCGAGTAGTAATGTTCCTCGGTTATCTGATATTCTTTCTTCATGACCAGCCCATTGCCGTGGCTCTCTTATGGATTCTATGATATTTTAGAATCCTTTTTACTCTCTTATATAACGTGTTGTCTTGTGATCCCTCCAGGTTGAGCATGATTCTTTCATGTGTACAATGCATGGTTCTCAGTTTGAGGGTGAATCTTTTGGGTGAAGTTCCATATTTTAGCTCCATAGGTGACTATTAGGAAGATACATCGGTTGTAAACTCTTCTTGGGGGGGGGGCTGAGAAGTTGACGTAACTCAGCAAAAATCTGAATTAGCAACATTTCAGAGTGTCAGTGACGGCAATCGATGCTAGAGATATTTGCGTATCTAAAAATCTGAATCTATCAGTCAAATATCTCTCAAGTTTGCTACTGCACTATTTACCACAGTCACTTTGTATGTACATGGTCAAAGACAATTATATATACATACATACGTATATATATATATATATATATATATATATATATATATATATATATATATATATATGTGAACTTTTCACAAAATTCACATCATTTCAGTTAACCATTTCCCACATCCCTTAAAGTAATCTTATACAGTTTTTTTAATAACTTACACAGCGCTTGATGATATAACATTATTTTTCTGGTTGAGATCATTAGTTGTATTCCATGTAACCGTTTTAGTGAAATAAAAACAAAACAGTCATATTAAGTTCAAAAATATCATAGTATATTTGTGTGCGATATTTCAAGAATAAGAAAGCCTCATTAGTTTTGAAGAGGAGCCTTTACAACCAATGCATCTTCCCGAGAGTCAGCTATAAATTTAAAATACGGTGCCTAACCAAAAGATTGGTCCACAATCGGAGAAACATGCAACGTGCAAAGGAGAGAATATTGCGCAACTTGGGTGCAGATATCATGAGACAGTTCATGATATTTGCATAAGGGGCAAAGATATCATAGAAGCCCAAAGAAAACTGAAAGTGCAATGGACTGGTCCTGTTGCAAGAGTGACATACGACCATTGGACCTCACAACGTGGATCCTACCATAGGAAATCAAAAGCAAAAAAATGATGCACACCAGAAACAAAATGGCGTGACGAACGACACAAGAGTGTACTGGCTCCGAGGCACCCATGATTGGAAAGTCTGACAAATCTTTGGGAAAGTTTGAATCCAACGATAGGCATTAAAAGGCGGCTGTTGCTGATGATGATAATGATGCTGCTGATGATGATGATGACCATGGTGTCTCGTAACCTTGCTTTATTAACCTTGCTCTTCAGGTTGACTTTGTTAATTTTATCTTTCACCGTCTCCTGTTTTATTTCATGTCATTTCATTTTATTTTGATGTTTTTACTAAGTTGTATATTTTGATAAATTACTGTAGTTGAATTGCTTTCGGTAAATCTCCCGGATCCCATTTATAAAATACCTGTAATTCAGCCGTTTGTACGACTTCCTTCTAATCAAGAGATATATCTCTACTTGGCTTCTTTAAAAGTTCGAAATACTTTCACGAATCTGCTTGCGGATATTCTCATACAATAGCCTTAATTTAAAAAGGATGATATATTTCTGGTCGCATGTAGATATAGAGATAGAAAGATATGAACAGACTGGGATAGATATGAACATGCTAAGATAGACTAATATGAAGAGCCTGATATATATATATATATATATATATATATATATATATATATATATATATATATATATATATATATATATATATATATATATATATTCAGTCAGGGCAATAAGTATTCGTACAGTAAGAAAAATTGTGTGTTTAATCCAATAACCGTCTTCCTACGCACTCTACTGAGTTCAGATTACGCCACAACTAAGATGCAACATAGATAATCATTCACTGAAAATATGCAGTAAATACGTTAATCAATCATTTTTTTCCTTATTTGAAAATCGAAAAGAGAGACAAAGAAATTGGGTGAGAGAGAGACAGAGGCAGAGAGAAAGAGTGAGACGATAACAGAAAAGGATGAATATGTAAAAGATAGACAAAGAGACCAGAACAAGTTGGAAGGAAGAGAGAAATAGAAGAAAGGAATCGGAAACAATTTTTAAAAATATTCCACGAAATTTAGCGTGTGCACACATTTTAATAAGTGAATAATCTCATTACTCTTGGACAGATTTTTGAAAAAATACCCCAAGTTCCATGAGCAATAATAAGTCATCCAAACATTCGGATAATTAAGTTATCCACTTCTTCACAGTGAACGGACAATCTCAAAGAATAATTTGTCACTTATTCAGCTTGCAGAGTCATAAGGAATGTTATTGGCTTTTGTATTTCATTTTATATGATTTAGGTTTCTTCAAAATAAAGGGGAAAATAAACAATATGAAACAAACGAAATGATAAAAGGAGGATTCGAGACCTTTTCTCATCGATCTCTCTGAGCTTGGATTAGAACTGATCCTCAGAACCCACGAAAATATATGAAAGAAACTCGCCATTACAGTCAATTGTTGAACATCCGTAGCGTCAAAATTTGGGGTCATGGGAAAAAAGAAATTCCATTGAAGAATAAGTATGGTCAGAATTATTTCTTTTCATGATATCACTGGCATTTTCCACTGGAAATCATTTCAAATAGAGTAGAGAACATCTGGAGAATCTAGATGTTATCAATAAACCTGTCAAAAAAAGGCCCCCTAAAAGATCTTTTTCCACCACCAATGGAAATGAAAAAAGAAATTTCGTCATATTTTGTGGCTACGACTGTTCAACCCTTGGTCACATTTGGTGGCACCGATGGCTCAATTTGATTCTGTTGGTGCACAATATATATATAAAAAAGGATTGAATCCTTTGCCATCTTTGATGTCTACGGTCGTTGAACGAGCCAAGGACCCGCTCAATTGGGAGGAGGTACACTCCGATCGTCTCTTGGTCTCTTTTGGATATGATATTATCTGCTCATGGTCACCTCCTCAAACCCTGAAAAAGTGGGTCTTTCAAAGCGCTGACTGACAGCTGCTTACAGGCTGTCGGCTGGATAAATTCCTGACGCAAAATTATACAGAAAACATTAAAAAGATGGTGTATTTTTTTCAAATCGATATATAAATGTGTTTCGAACAAAAATTGAGATTTAATCATATCTGCATTTTCTTTTTGCAAATCCTAGTTGTCAAGTTGCAAAAGTACAAACATACATACATCACCACTACATATATATATATATATATATATATATATATATATATATATATATATATATATATATATATATATGCTTTTGTTCATCCAAATAACGAAGATCTGCTTTAGTTTTTTTTATTGATTGCATACGTGTATTCTTTCCCATTGAGAGATGATTTATTATTGGCCTTGCTTTGTAAACTATTCTTGCAGAACATTATGGCTGCCATGAGCCCGATACTCCCTGATTACACCGAACTTCTGCTTGTATGCTGTATTAGTGTTAACTTAGTGAATACTTGCAGGCTTTTTCCTTCGGATAGGCGAGCAACGTCTACGCTGCATGTGGACACTTTTCAAATATAATCATATTATCAATAGTTGTAACAGATACAGATCATTTTTCTAGCATTGAGTTGATCTGCCTCTATCTTTATTACTATTACTAAATGCAGTAACTTCATCCAATGATAATACAAAGTTTGTTTTATTAAGATTAAACTGTATCCCTTTCGTTAACGATGAAGAAACATGGCGCCAAGAGTCGGTTGTAAGGAGTAATGGGATTGCAAGTTCAATTCTTACCGGA
>OY735212.1:2394396-2459396 GCA_963457665.1 Thysanoteuthis rhombus | reverse complement strand
ATTCACGCCTTTCCTAAGATCATTTGTGTGTCTTCCTTTAAATGACTGCATAAAGATAGAGAACCATGACTATCAACATGACTGTATGAACTGGTGAGTTTTTCATAATATCATAGCAATTAAGTGACCCTACTGAGTGAAACGTCAAAGTTTCAAGTACAAAGGCTGTACCCGTTCCAAACGTGCATGTATGGAAACGGCCGGACATTATGGTGCGTGGAGAAGCCAGCAGAAATTGTCATGTAAAATATGTCCTTCGTAAGAGATTATTAACAAAATTTCCGTGCCTCGTACAAAATTACAGCTCTGAAGTATTTCGGTTACTTCTCTTTAGGGTCGACAATTGAGGGGTGGTTTTTGTTTTGAATCTGAATTTAGATAATCTTGAAGAGCAAAAGTCAAGGAAGATATTATAGAGAAGAAAAATTATAATCTATATTTTTTAAATTAAATTTCCCGAGAACTACTGATCCAAACAATTTTACATTCGAAGATGCATTGTCTTTCTTGGCAAATGTGAAATTCGTATAATAGTCAGTTGTTGAATAATCGTGGTGTACACACAGCCAGCAACACACACGTATTTATAGATATTCTTTCAATTGCAGTAAAAAGTCTGATCAGAATGACTTCCATCGTTACCGTGAACGCCTTGGTGGGTTTGTCATAACAACAGTAATTAGGCAACACTAAACGAAGTGAAGTGTTAACGTTCCAAGGATATAAAACTCAGCCAGGCTGAGAGCATCGGATTGGAGAGAAGGGGAGTTGCTAGCCAAGCGTACACAATGCGCAGAAAAATATCGCACACGTTGGTAGAATTGGTCCAGACATCTTGTATCAAGAAATACGAGGTCGAACCCATCAACTGCAGATTCTTTGAATTTCAGTCATTGCAATTGTGAACGACGGGAAATTTCTATCAGCTGTTCATTATCTTTGTCATCAGCTGCAGATTTCTTGAGACAAAGACACTCCCTAAGATTTGACCTCTCTATCAGGGGCATCGCGGAGTGAATACTTTCTGAACTCATCCAGTTCGTCATGCCATTCCATTTTCCGTCGGCTGCAGTTTCGTATTAGGTCTCTGGGGATCCTAGTTAAGAGTCATTATAATGGACCCTTTAACTTGAAGTTACCAACAGCTTTCACTGCTTGTTTTTATGCTTTTCTAACCTTAACTTATGATGGAAGGGTCCATTGATTACAATGAAACACACTTTTAATCTAATTTTGTGTCACCTCGGTATAATCAAAGCTAAAGTCGCATTTAGAACACAACAATTGAGCTGCCCCTGTTGCATTCAAATGTTATGGCTTCTCATTATTATGGAATACGAGTTCAAGTCTTGCCCAAAGCTGCATCTTTATTCTGGCTTCATACTACTTTCTTCACGAGTCTGGTGTGTGTCGACTGACTAAGTTTTGTTGAAAAGCTACTATAAAACATAGTTAACTATTTGAAAATTAATGATAAAAATACTTAGATTTTCAATAACTGGGAATTATAATTTAAAATTACTGGCATTACTACAATTACTACAACTATCTATTTATTATTTAAATGAATAAGTATGCCTCAAAACACATATGAATATACAAAATACATTAAAATACGTATTCAACATCACCGTGTGATAAAGTGTTTTGTGTCTCGTATCACTGAATTCTGACCAAAAGTACCTTCCGACTCCTCCTGTTTAATTGTTGTTAATGTCACTAATTTCAGATGTTTTTCGAATCAGTTAAGCAATAGGGAACTGAGACTTTTTGCAATGTTTGTTTATTCGTGACAGATAGAATAGATCTTTCATTCAACATTGATTTTTTTTTTTTGGATAATTTGTGTTTTTCTATAAGCAAGTGTACTTCCATATAAGGTGGAATTATTATTTCATAGATTGGAGACATAACAAATGAATCCCTCAAAATAAGATACTTTTTTTTTCAATCTCTCTCACCTAAGGGACATTTATAAGAATATAGAATGGAAGTCAGTTCCCTTTCGGAAAATAGTGATAAGTTTACTTTGTCTTTCATCAAATAAAATTATAGTAAATATAAACTTTATATACTTAGCTAAAAAAAAAAAATAAAAATTCCGGATTTTTCTTTTAAAAACTGGAATTCATAACGATGGTGAAAAATGACAGCTGCTACTCTTTTTCCGTTTATAATAATTCTGGTACTTCTTGTGCCATATGTTATAGGGACCTTAATCTTCGTCATTAGATTCGGGGAGGGGGAGTTATGAATGGATGACAGTTATACTGAAGATTGAATCTCTTTTCTTACCATTCAAGCATACGCACTCTCTTCAATTCTCCCCTTTGTACATTACGTTGCAATGATGGTTGGGTAGAGGGATGAAAAGATGAAAGATATGCACAGAATGAAAATAATCAAAAGGCGTAATGGACGTACAAGAAAATAAGCAGAATAATACTATAATACTTTTGCATCGTTACGTACTAGGCTAGGATAAATGAAAAGTGTACATCTATTCGGTGGCTGAAGCAGTTGCTCCTTATGCATTTACTTTAGTGGCCAGTGTTCGATCCAAGGTAAGAGCCAGGATTTCGAATACGGACTTTCAAAGATACTCCCATCTCATTTAGAAGGCTGGTATTTCAACGTATCCAAAGAAAAGAGCAAATGAGAAAATCAAAACAAGAAATAGAAGGAAGTAATTGATATTTTGAGAGGAATAAATGTGATGACAAGAGGCAAGGGAGATACATCCCTATTATGGTGGAGCAGTTTATATAGATGTCTCCTGAAGGGCAACTCAGAAAAATCTGAGACAAATGAAAGAGAGTTATTTCCCTTGATTGAAATTGAAAAAAATCATTCTCATTCTTTATGTTATGATTAGCCGTATAGCCACAGGACAAATGTTCAGCTTGTAGGATTAGCAAAAAAAATCCAAAAAACAAAAACGAGAAAATAAACATATGAAAAGGACAAGGCGTTGCTTCGAGATGGAGAAAGAGAAAACGATCTGAAAAGGAGAAGGAATGAACAATGTATTATTTCTGCAGAATAATCACATCACAAATAATTGAATTTGGGCGAGAAAAGCATCTTAGATTTCTATTCAAAAATATACAGTATCTAACGTTTTCGTTTCAACTTTCTATTGGAATACAATTACACCAGTTGCCCTGCTTTTTCCAAAACTCTGCTTTCTTTATCATAACAAGTCTTTATTAGGTTAGAATCGGATTGAGAACTCAAGTTGTTCAGTGTTCGGAAAGAATGTTTTTCTAAAACGCTTATTCATGAACACTTGATTGAGTTGTAAGCATAAGACGGAACGCACTTTGATAAAATCAGAATGACTAGATTTTTGACAACAGAAAAAGCCTGGCTGCTGCAACAAGAAACTCCACTCTTTCTTACCTTGCGACTGTAGGTGATTACTGTAACGTTTGTGTTGTGTATGTGATGAATGAAAACGTTATTAAAATATGTTTTATTAGAATAAATGTATTTACTTATTAAAATGAAATAAGCCTTTGCATATTTTGTAACATAAATTTTCGAAGACATGCAGTTTGGCTCAGTCGGTGAGGGACCTGCCTCTCTATCACTTTGCCCCAATTTAGAATCATGGTAAGGAAATGTTGATTTTATAAATCTGTTTAATTTAACGTAACATGATGGACAAATGGTGAAGAATTTACTCCCTCAAATTAGGTGGGGATTGTTCCCGTTGTTTTTGTTATTGTTCTTGTTGTGGAGGAAAAGCAAAATTAACTCGAGCATCTAGCCTGGAGTGAAGATTGATAGAAGCACTTACATCAGCCAAAGCCATTGTCAGTAAATCTTATATGCAGCTACGATGTGCAGGAGATAATTATAGGAAGATAACATTTGGATATATACGGAGAGACAGATATAAGTGAATACTTATACCTCTTCCAATTTCATCCATGGTCGTAAATAATGTTTCTGGGGACAATGTCATGGCTAATATAGTTAAGCATCTTCCATTGATGCCAAAAGTGATTATACGTGCACAAACAAAATGCTAAGATTATGAATGCAGATTTTAAAGGCAGGAGGTGTCTCTCCCAACATGAATTGTGAAACACAACCTTACCTCCCTTTCTCTGTTGCGTGTAGTTTTTGGTGACCGTCAAACAAACGGTCAATTTTTCAGTTTTCAAATGATTTTGCCTGGCTATCAAGGAGTCGCAAAAATAGAGTGAGAGAGTTGAAAATTTAGATATTTACTCCTTATTATATGCCGAAAATATTTTTTGTTGTTGTTTGAAAATCCTTCAAATGGGTTTTCAGGCAGCTGTTCAGTTTACTATGTAAGTCTATGCTGAGTTAGTCCCTTCGTTTGTTTCTGACAGTGTTTAAAAGTGTTTTGTTGTTTTTGTTTCCAGATAGTATCAGTGCCCAGCAAAAGGTGAAAGAAATAATGTATTTATTGATCACTTTTTTATTAGATTTTTTCATTAATTATCCTTAACACGACCTGCTACCAAAAGACGTTAGTCAAATAATGGTTTTTACGAGTGAAACCAATTTTTGTATATGATGATAAATTTGAAAACCGATTTGCAAAGCCTACTAGTTGACTGATAGAATTGTGTATTCCCAACTGATGTCAGAGGTCAGTGTTGGGGCGTATAGGTCAGGGATTCAATTTAAATATTTGACTTTTCTTCTCTTTTTTACAATGAGATTGGTAAGCATATCTTGAACGTTGGTCTACTGAATATTATTTTGTTAACCCTGCCTCAACTTCTGTCAGAGCCTTTGAGAGGGGGCAGCAGTCGAAGAATCGCACTGGGGGGCCCTAGAGTGTCTTGGGAAGTTCTGTGTGTTGAAACTCCCCAGTTGATACGATTTGTTCATTCCTAAAAAAGAGTCTGACTCTAAAATTTACTTAGCCAACATAGTATGACTTGCTAAACTGTTTATAGCATCGGAAAAAGCGATGCCTGAAGGACCAGGGTGTTCGTGAGTGTGCTCGGGGTAGGAGGACAGAAACAGATTTGCATCACCCTATAAAATCCCACTCAGAGGCCCCAACCCTGACGCCGGTGGAAAACACATTATCAATTCATCATCCCTAGTAATCCTGACCTGTTATCCTGTATCTCCATCTGTAAGTAGGTAAGCATAAATATTTAATTGGATCAGACTCAGCATATGGTCTTTAGACTGTTGAGGATTTTCCTTTTCAGAATTCCAGACAGGTACTTTGAAGCCTGAGGTTTGGCTGAGAAGCATTTTTCAAAAGACTGATCACATTCGCTTAGATATATGTACGCCATTAATCATTTCTAGGAACCATTTAGACCAAAAGTTTATCGATTGATGAATTTTGTGTACATTTTGAAAGACCTCATATTTTAATTATCATGTTTACACACACTCAAAAACTCACATATGCATATACATACTCATAGAAACTTACCATTTATAATATAATAAATATCCGAATCTCGTGGATATATTGCCAAGAGTAGGCACGCTTATTCAGCGCTGTTCAGGATTATTGGCAACTTAGAATAGTTTCTGCATAAACTGTACAATATCTTCAGAAGTAAATAAAAGTCCTACCTAATTCTTATCAGAATATTTCACTGGGATATTCTAATCATTCCAAAAAAATAATCATTATTTTTCAACTTTCAAATAGTGTGTTTAAAAAAATGATTTCATCATCATCATCATCATCAGTCTCTTAACGTCTGTCGTTAGACCTTCCCAAGGATTCGCCACACTTTCTATCGTGGGATCGCAGAGCCAGTACTTTCTGAATTTGTCTTGCTCGTCTCTCTTTGGGTGAGCTTGTATTACCCCCTTTTGGAGCTGAAAGGGTCCCGAGTCTTTCTGTAGCCTGATAAAGAAACTGCTGTGATTGTATATATGTCACAGGACTTCTACATATAACGGATCTACACCATGTAGAGTGATCGCCTTCATAACCTTAAGGATTTCCACTGTGTCAAAATCCTTTTTAAAATCGATAAATAATAAAGCGCGTGGTAGTGTGTAGCTGCTTTTTTCTTTCAATTTCCTTTTTATCTATTTGCACGCCCCCTTTGGTAATAATAACTATCTTCAAACGTTTCTTGAAGCAACCTAAAGTTTCTTTTACTTGTCATATGGTCGTTTATTCCATTCTTTCTTTTCAATTTGTTCAAAGTGATGGTTATGGCTGAATCATATTCAACACAATCGTTCTCGTTCGAATATTGAAGTTAGTTTGTCAAGCCTGATCAGTACCTACATGGGAATGGCAGGTACAGTATACAACTTAGGATCATGTACAGAATCACCTGTGGCAATCCTGTTAATCATCCAAAAAAGAAGACCAACCACTACACTACGCTCATGGGCCCCCATTCCTACCCCCATCTCCAAAGGAACCTCTCGGACTGGCCTAGCAGCATACGACAAGAAAAGTGAATGAACCATCTTGTAAATTGAAAACCAAAACGAAACGAAAAACAGAAAAAGGAATAATATCATTAAGATATGTGATTCCCCAATTTGCAAATGAGCCAAAAATAATCGATAACAATTTGTTCCGAGCCAGTAATCAGTTACTTTCAAATTGTACACACTCTACGTTCAAATGTCGGAAATCAATCGATTTTTTTTTATTTAATCACGGTTTTGAGCCATAATGATTCGTTCCTCTTTCAGTTGAGTTTTCTTTCCCTTTTTATTAGAAACGCTCAAACAAATCTGTCACCAATACTGCTAACATTGGTTTCTCCAGTTCCCAAGTTGGTACAACACGCTGGCAGGCTGGCTGGCTGGCTGGCTGGCTGGCTGACTGGCTGGCTGGCTCACCGACTGGCTATGAATGACCCGCACAGGCCGTGGAACTAAAGGGTAGAAACTTTCAACATTTACTCCTTATCACGTATAGAAAAAAAAGTCAGTTTGTTTTTTCGACCCTACAAAATAGTTTTTCGTTTGGGCGTTCAATTTATGATTTATCATGAGCCCTGCAGCATTCACTCTTTCATTTTGAAAATTTAGACTTTTCTACTGATCACTAGCCAACAAAAGGCGAGAGGGGTAATTCATCTGATTATCTCACTTTTTTCCTATTGTTTAATTGACCACCTCCAACGTGGCATGCAGCCAATAAACGTTGGTCCTGTGACGATTTCTATTGAGTGACTAACTAGACCTGATTTAATTTTCTTTCCGTGCCTGAAATGCCTTTTTTAAAACCGTACACTCGGACACATGTCAAGTATGAAGAAATGCACTTTCAGTCATAAACGTTGAAGATTTTATGGGCGTAGCCTGATCAAAGTCAGTGCGTTGACGGGGGTTCATGATGGCAGAGTAGAGGTCAGGAAGAAACAATACCAAAAACATAGTGTTGTGAATGAAAACAAAATCTTAACCATAAACAATAGCTCCATCCAACTTGAAATAGTTCATCGGAAAATGAAACAAGCATTGCTTTTATAGCCGTATCGTAGACATATTGGGTTATTCTGTAACTTCCACCTACAGGCCAACAAGGGTGAGGGGTCAGTTTGGTTATTTTCAACTGGAGGTGCCATTTCAGGAAAACAATATACGCAACACATAAGGACGCAAAAAGGGATACACTTGCTATACTGGAATTAGATTTGACATTCCAGAATATAAGAGACACCCGGGGAAGGCCTGAGGGTACGTTGTGTCAAAAACAAATAAAAGAGAGGAGTGAATATGTCCGAATAAAGCATATAGGATAATTATATGGAAAGCGGTATAACCCGATCCTAAACGGTGGACAATGGATGTTGCTGACTTGGCCGAAGGGAAAATTGAGTAAATATCAAGATTTTGTCAGAAAACAGAAAACATCGTTGAACATAAAAGTGGCGATCTTACCCATCATCACTGGCAAGCTTGGAAGAGTCCCAAAGGGCTTTAGGAAGAGGTTGGAAGAATTAGAAACTCGGTGTGTGTGTGTGTGTGTGTGTGTGTGTGTGTGTGCGTGTGTGTGTGCGTGCGTGTGTGTGTGTGTGTGTGTGTGTGTTGGAGATAGGGTAAAAGAAAACCACCAAGACAACAGCATTACCAAAATCACTTACAGTACTAGAGTAGTGAGCAGAGTTGTTGTTACTTCATCTTTAATGATAACCCCCAGAATTTATCGTTATGAAAATTGAAAGAAAAAACGGAAAGCGAAAATGATTAAAAGGAATAGACGCCTGGTTATTCACTCAATAGAAACTGTCACGTGACCAACGTCATTTGGCAGTACGTCCTGTGAGGTTGATCTATTAAAACATTGGAAAAAGGGATGATCAATGAAGAAATAACTTCTCTCAAGGAAAAAAAAGTATGAATAATCAAACGAAAGACAGGCATGAAAGGGTCAAAAAAAAGAATTGATTCAGCAAGAAATCACATTGCAAATTGTATCCTTCCCTAAAAAACCTATTTACAGGGAGATTAAAAAAGGAGAGAAAAACGTTGTTTTTTGTAGTTGTTTTTTTTTGTTTGTTTTGAATATACAACGATCAGATTTTCAGCCCTCTAACTCCATTGGTACAGCCTGTGAACGTGATCCAACCAGTCAGACCAACTTAAATACTGGAGAAACCCATATCGACTGCTTTGGTTGACGGTTTCTAACAATCAAGCAATAATACCATCGAGATATGTGATTATCCAATTTACAAATGAGCCAAGATAATCGATACTAATTTGTTCAGAGACGGTAATCAGTTACCCTAAAATTGAACGCACACCACGTTCAAATGTCAAAACGCAACCATTTTTCTTTTTTTTTAATCATAGTTTTAACTCATGAAGATCTGCCCCTGTTCCATTCACGCTTGTTTTATTTCTTCTCCTACTTTTTTTTAATTTCCTATCTGTGTCAAATACAATTTTCTTCTTTCTTTTTTTCCGTTTCCCCCCCTTCCGGCAATGTTGGAAAAAAGAGTCTAATTGGTTTCAATTTGACTTTTCCTTCCAATAGCGTTTCTCTGGTTTCTGCCCTTCATTTTCCGTACTTTCCTTTTTTTAAAAGTGTCCACACATCTCAATAAAAGCCCATTCCTCTGATTAGTTGATTGGTCGGACACGGTTACATTAAACGACAGAAATAGGGAGGAAGGAAGAAGTATGATGTTATCAAGATATATCCTGCAATGATGTGATAATAAAATGTATGAGTTCTTTATATTTGTCAAAAATTGCCAAAAGACGCCAAAAAATTGCAATCTATATTGCAATATTCCACAAGTATGAGAATCAATTGACTTAGTGATTACTTGCTCTTCTTCTCCCTTCTCCTTCCTTCCTATTACCACTACTACTACTATTACTACTACTACTACTACTACTACTACTACTACTACTACTACTAATAATAATAATAATAATAATAATAATAATAATAATAATAATAATAATAATAATAATAATATAATTGATAAATCGCTGAATTTATGGTCCTCGTTGAAATTTTGAAAATTTTCAGTCTTTATTTATTTGGTTGTCAGACCTAAAATATTTTTATTTTCATCACCATCACCATCACCATCCCTGATTCAAGCACCTTGAGCCTTTTGAGTGTTTTGCATCTGCTGATAACGCTGACATATCAAAATCATGGACTCCTTTTCATTTCTCATTTTCATTTCTATCTGCATGGTAGATGAATAAAAGATTGTCTCAATCTTTAGCCAGGAATTTCATGAGATTTTTTTTCTTTCATTGGCAAAAAGAATCTTTTTTTGAATGGAAAAATTAAATAGTTTCATTACATGGGCTTATAAATGTCAAACATCCTGCTCTCAAAATATCAGATATTGGCGTTTTTTTTCATATGCTTTTCGAGTCTTCGTTTGAATATTAAAGGACCAATGTAATTCGCCAATTGCCTCGGTAGTTGCTTCCACCCCTTTCTTATAGTGTTCTTGGGCGTTTTTGATTCTCTTAAAAGCTGTTTGGGGGCATCTTTCCTAGGATTCCACACACTCCCTAGTTTAAGCATTTGACGTACTTTCATATCCAATGTTAGTTACTATATAGCAGTCGAAATCGAACACATGCCTCTAAAAATGATATTCATGTCGACATACTTTTTGCAGTGTTGAGAATATAGCTTGAAGTAAAAATTCATAAATGAAATTGCTTTTTTGCACTTTCAATGTGAATGTAAATGCAGTTGGTTATTTTTGGTGGTTTCTGTGACCTTAACAACACATGTTATCTACCCAAGAAGTTAGAATAATTCTCGAATATGTCTTTAAATTAGGACAATGTCAACAACACTACAGCAGATCGATATGTTCAGCGTTGGTTCAATAAGTTCTAAGTTTGAAATATGGTTACCTACAATTAACCTTGAGTGAGGCTCAAATCTGTTCTTAATGATGTTCATTACTATCCATAATACAGACCTTGAGATTTTTTAACATGCACTCCAATGAGTGAGGAGAATATTTATCACGTTTTTTTTTCTTCCACTTCTCTTTTAAAATAGGATGTGAGTTTTTGCTGAATTGGTCACAAGTCTGTGCCGGCTTGTTTTTAGAAGATCAGACCTTTTTTTAGTGACCACAGCCTAACGAAAGGCAAGAGAAGTAACTTAATCATTGATTACCTTTTTTTCAAACTTTTTGATTGATCAACCCCAACATGGTAATAATGCTTGCTTTTTTTTTTACCAAATTTACGACCAATAATCCTGAATAATTTTATAGATAGCATACTATCATTAAAGGATCGTTGAAAAATATTATAGTTTCAAATCTATTTCACTTGCCTTTTCATTCCTTGTCGTGATTCTCACTTGTTCTTCCTTCAGTCAGTTTTAGTACAGCGTGCAGCATGGCTTTTATCCCTGGATATTGACTGTTATTTTCTATTTCATCATCATTATCATCATCATCATCCTCATCGGTTATTTAATGTCCGTTGTTGAACATAAATCTTCCCAAGAATTCGCCACACTTCTCTATCGTGGGCGTTTCAGAGCTAATACACTCTGAATTTGTCCAGTTCATCACTCTGTCTTGTATTCTGCCGGCCTCAGTTACGCATGTGATTTCTGGGGAACCATGTTGTGAGTCGTGATGTCCAGCAGATGTCTTTCATTCTTTCAGCATGACCAGCCCATTGCAATTTGACTTATCTAATGGATTTTCTGATGTCCTGGACGCCTTTTTTCTCATTGGTACACTGTGCTGTCTTGTGATCTCTCCGTATGAGGTTGAGCATGATTCAGCCATGTGCACGTTGCATGGTTCTCAGTCTGCGGGTCAGTCACTCGGTTAGATATTGGCTCCATATGTGACTATCGGGACGATGCATTGATTGTTTATCCTTCTTTTTAGGATTAATGTGATTTTCTTGTTTTTGACAGTCAAGCATGCTCTAGCGAAGGCTTGTCATCCTAAAGTGATTCTTTGCTTTTGAGGATTTCATGGATTTTTGGTGTCCTAGGTAGATGTAGTGGTCTAATTTCTCAAGTTCTATGTCAACGATTTTGATTTTTTTTTATGTGCAAAAAGTATATACCAATGGCAATCATACCCTTTCAAACTTTTGAGACCTGGACAGTGATATTCAAACGCAGTTGTTTTTCCTGCTGCATGTGATTAAAAATGCACCCGATGTCCAATTAATTTTAAGTAGATAGCAAATTATCACTGTCCTGGTCACAAAATCAATGCTTGAAGAGAGTAATTGACATGTTCCATACTTTTTAGACAAAATCAATCAGATTATAACATTACTTAGGAACAGAAAAGTAGGAGGATAAGTTGCACAATTTTATTTCCTCTCGATCTACTTACTCTTATCATTCTTTTTCATTTCCTCACGCAAATACATTGGATCAGATCATCAACTGTCGATATTTCCATTACTCTTGATGACGTGACTTAACGCGAGAAATCACGATATACTGTCAACAGAGCAGAGTGGCGAAAAAATCACCGCCCGCGAGAACAGAAAACGAAGCCGCAAACACTGAAATAAATTAATCCATTAACTGCACCGGGGTTGAAGGCAGCTCACCAGCCATGTTCTAAATGCGTCGGTAGCTTTGCTTATACAGGGTGGTACAAAATAGATTGAACGGTTTGTTTTCTCTGTGAGTGATGAATCTCTCCTCTTGAAGTTTTGGGCAGAGAATCAGAGAAAAAAGATGTCCATTACTGTGAGTTGAAGCGGCCGTTGTGTGACTAATGGAAACACCTTGCCACTCACAGCGCAATCTGGAATGATTGAATTTTCAGTCATCTGCAGTCAGTAGGTTTGTTATAGAAACTTAGAATAAAGAAATGTTAGGCAATGAACAGTTGATTGTCATCATCATCATCATTATCAAAAGCAGCAATCTTTCAGTGCTTGTTGTTGGATGTGGACCTTCCCCATTCCTCTCTATTATGGACGTTGTAGAGCAATTATTTTCCGTCTAGTTCGTCACATCATCTTATTCTCTGCCGGCCTCAGTGTTGCAAATGATGTCCAGATATCCACGTTGTGAGTTAAGATGTCCAGCAGATGTCTGCCATTTTTTTCACTATGATCAGCCCATTGCCATTTCTATAATATCTTGGACTCCAATTTCCCTGTTATGTATCGTGCTGTCTTGTTATTTTGAATATGATCCTCTCTTGTGTACGTTGCATTGTTCTCAGTTTGAGGGGCAATCTTCTGATTCAGCTCCACAGGGACCTAAATTGAAAAAAAAATGGTCTGCTGCAGGAATCGAACTCACAACCGATAGGATAGCCGCTTAAACTTACTCTTACCATGGAGCTAGATAGCTGCTATTTATGCAAAGGTCCAAATACCTGCTTCCACTCCAAATTCCCATTTTGTTCGTTCACAGTCATATCTGCTCTATTTGTTTCTTTCAACGCAACTTTCAAAGTGTTATGTATAAGCAAATGGATCTATGATCCGACAGAATGATTGTAAATTGAGTTATATCATACTTAAACTCTTATTTGCCTTTGCATTAATGGTGGCTGTTGAATCCAATGGTAAGAGCAATGCTATGTTGAAGTGACTACCTTATCAGTCACAGTACCTCCATTTTCTCCAATTGCTCTCCAAGAGCCGCCTTTGTTAATCAGATTTCTTTTGTGTGTGTGTGTGTTTCATGTAGCCGTAGTAATCTTTTTGCAAGACTAAAAGTAAATAATTTCGGAGCATTACAATATTATAAGTTATTAATTTACGTTGGTACTATTATTAGTTTATTTTACTGGTGTTTCTCTTGTCTTGATCACACTTGCATTTAATCACAACTACTCAAAGTCTATGGTCGTTAGGAAACAGCAGAAATCAAAATAATGGATAAGCTTTCGTCAAAACTCAATTTCGTGTCTCACTTTTTGCTGAAAGTGTATCAACAGTTCTGGCACCATTCTTGAAACTGCCAATCAAAACTGTCACTAAAATTGTCCATATAGGTTTCACCAGTTTTCAAGTTGGTCTGGCTAGTTAAATATGTATGTATCACGCCTACAGGTTGCACCAATGGATGTAGAAGGCTGAAAATTTAATGTGCCTTCAACAAAATAATTTTTGTTGTTTTTTCACAGTTTATATTTAGGGGGGTAATTTGCGACGTAAACATAAGCTAAACTATGTCGAGTATTTTTGTTTGTTTTTCGAAAATTCAGGTGCTTTTAGTGATCACTGCCCAACAAAAAGTGATAGAAGTAACGCATTCATTCCAATATTGTAATTGGTTACCCAGATGTGGCATGCTGACATAAGATATTGGTCGCATGACCTTTCTGTTTTTTGACTGAGCAGACCTGCTTCATCTTCCTTCAGATCCACTAGTAATAAATCAAACCGTTGAACATACATTCTGTTTTGATCTTTCTTATCCATGTTTAATATAGTTCAACTGTATGAATCAGTATCAGTGAAGCAAATTTGATGGTAATTGTTGCATAAGAAGATAATGATGATTTACAATATTTAATCTAATAAGATAATTGCCTTGAGAAGAACGATTATTTTTTAAAAGTCAGTTAGAAATTCAATATATATCAAAGATCTTCAGCTGCAATTTTTACCTGAATGCCTTAGTAAACATTTTCTCAAAGCATATTAATGGTCCATTACACAATGAATAAGATTTAGAAAATTTACGTTTGAAGTAAAATTGGAGACACATTCGGCATGTTTTAAGTTTATTTAGAATTGTTTGAAACTTATTTTATTGATGTATTTTTCAACTCCCACACGTTTTTTTTCATTCTCCTTGCTCTTTGGAAATATATTTCTTTATGAAATATTTCAAAAGATTTTTTTCTCAGTCAAGGAAACAAAATTTATAAAATGAGCCAAGAACATCAAAGCCCCATAAATTACAGCTGCAAGACATGCGTCTTGTATTGTTCAAATGATTTTTGTTGCTTAATTTTTTAGTCGTATCTAATGAAAGAATCATATCAGAGTTTTCATATTCCAATGAAAATCCTTTGTGTGTTAACAGGTGCTAGATACCTTTGCTCAAATATAACATCCTTTGTCAAGTCAGATGAATATTTTTTTTTTAAATGTCGTTGTTATTTTTTAATGTGGAACTTGTGAGATTCTAGCTATTATTGAACGCAGATCACGTGGTTGGGAGCCATTTTGATTTTTTGCATATTCAAATGGAAAAAAGAAAAATGTCAAACTCCACTCCAAATTGAAGGCTAGAGTTGACTTTGTTTTATAACATTAAAAGTGAGAACAACAACAACAACGACAACAACAGCAACAATCATCATCTATTTGGTGGATTTAAGATTTTACTGTTTGTCTATCATGTCACGTTAAACCTATACATAAAATCAATGTTTCCTTTGATACTAATACGATGATCTGTATTACAAATACACGAGGGCTCATCTCACTCTAATAAGTAAATACATTTATGCTAAAAGTACATTGATTTTATAATTTTCTATTCATGATATGCCCAAGATAAAAGTTGCACTAACCATTTTCAGTGGGAATAGGAGTAAGGATTGACTTTAACTCTTCAGCAGTTAGTTTTGTATTTCTATTTTTTATGGTCGATATGATTTGATACGTATTATTTAGAAATGCCTTTATCTTTCAATTTCTTACTCATGAGGATGTAATTAGTTTAATGCCATCATCATCATTATTCCTTTATCGTCCACCGTTGGACAGACACCTTTAACAGGATTCGCCAGATCTCTCTATCGTTGGCGTCGTGGAGCCAATACTTACTGTACCTGCCCAGTTCGTTTCACCATCCCATGTTCTACCAGCTTTGATTCTGCATTTGATCTCTAGGGATCTATGTTGTGAACCATGATGTCCATCGGCTGCGTGCCATTTTTGCAACATGAACAGATAGATCTGTAAATGACATACTCAACCATTCATATTTGAAACAAACATAAATCAAGGTAAAAATTTTATTGCTTGAGTGGAAGGTACAGGTTTCTCCCATAATCTGATAAATAGACCGTTTCTATCTTTAAAAAGTTAACTCACTTAACCCACAATGCCGAAAAGCAAAGAACCAATTTCTGCTGTGTCAAATGAGACAAATTTTTGAACGTTCAAAGACCCCAAATATGATATTTATGATAATCTTCGTGGTTTGAAATTGTATCACATGAAGAGTCCTGATTGCAAAGGAGGAGGAAAAGGGCATCATTTTTATAACAATTCGCCAAAACTCTAACATTTTGGCCTTTTTTTTTTTTTTTTTCATAAAATCGAAAAGGTGGCGTAAAGCAAATTTTTCACACGCGTAAGATGCCTTTATACATGAATCGTCGTACTATATTGTTTATTCATTGGTTCTTTTCTTCTCATTTTTGCCTCATCATTTCTTTCATATCTGTCTGGCAGCAAAGCTTCCCATCAAGACATATTAGCCCCAGTGCCGTGAGAAAAACCTCAATTTTTGGGTTGATTGTGGAAACCAATTGGATGTGCCAGAGGTTACTCATCTAATCTCAAAGATCCTATTTAAAAGAGAGGCACAGCAAAAGAGTGACATGACTACTATATCAAAGGAGTGTCATAATGTATAGTTAGGGTTAAGGATTAGGATTGGGGTTATTTACCTCTCAGAGAAAAAAAAAGTTGGAGTAGAATCACAACTGATAGCCGACAAATTATCAATAATTTTGGATGGACACTGCATTCTTCAGAATTAATTTGACGTTCGTTACATTTTATGCCTCAATTACTTCTGAAGCTGTGAAATTCATTCAGAATAATTTTAAAATTTATTGCCGAATTGTCACTCCTTCGTTACGTCACTCCTTCATTACTCACCCAATTGTTAACTGAATGAAATCATATTTTTATATAAAAAGATGTTTACACATTGATTCATATGAATCTTCAAGGGATTTTTTTTCATTTCATGATCGACAAGAAAGGGATATTAGATGCTTTCAATAAGACACCTTTTGGTTAGTCGGTTGGTCGGACCGTTCTTAATATGTTGAATATCAATTTTCCCAGTCGTATTACGCTGGATTGATATTAAAGTTGGTCCAGACCAGTATCGTTTTGGATCGATATGAAATTCAGTCCAAACCTTCGAGTGAGTCATTCTCTTATTTCTCTTCCTCCTCCTGTGAGATAACGGTGTGCGACATTTTGTCTATGACGGGCGACTTCAAGCCGAAATCATTCCTTACGGGGGCTGGCCGCCATGTGCCGTAATGTCAGTTGCGTGGTTTCGCTATGTGCGTGCATTTTAATACTTACAAGATTGAACCAACTGTGTGCAATTTTCTGAAAAGCCCGTTGCGTTCAAATCTCTTTAGAAACATGAGGACGAATCTGCAAAAAGAAAACACTGCATCCGTGGAGATGTAAACCGGTTCCATATTAAGAATAAAGAGACTGATTATGAAACTATCCCATGTTTTTTTTTATTGACATGCCTCTCCCTTGATGGTGTAAACAGATGGAACGGTGTTGAAAGACTTCTGCATCTAAAATGCTACATATTCCACATTAGATTTTACACTAAAGATATACAAAAATTTGCTGGAAGTTAGTCTGTTTTCTGAGATAATCAAATACACCAGCCGGCCCCATGGGCCGGTGGACACTAACTACTATCCATCCCAACTTGCTACTTTGAAATCTTTTCATATCTCTCTGTTTATACTCATTATTTATATATGTCTCTTTCCGATTTTTTGACTTGATGTATGCACATATGTCTTCTGTGTGTCGCTTATAACGTACAAATACATACACATAAGTTTTTACACTTTCTCTGATCTCATGTCACCCCTCTTAGTACTGATCTTTAAACCGTTCTTTCACAGGCCAATTATTTTGGGGAGTTGATCAGCTGTTCCCGACCCCTGGCTCTTTGCATTTTCTCATGGAGAAAGGATAGGAAAGAAGAACTACACACATACACCGCCATTTTATCACAGGTGAGAATACATGCATATCTTTAGACGTACAGTATCATCGTCAAATTGCTTTCGTGTCAGACATGTACCAATTACGTTACACACCTCCCCATCCTCTCTCACTCGCTACTACGGCTACTACAGCAACTAACAACGTTATAATATCAATTTTACAGCTATATCATGTTGAATTGATGTGAAACTTGGTCCAGACCTCCGCGTGAACCATTATTAGCTTCCCATTCTTCTTATGTTACTACCACGGATGTTTGACGCATAGTTGGATTAAAAGTCCCAGTTTGTTTGTTTTTTTTGTTTTTCTTATCAATGATCTGGTTCTACCTCTTTTAAGATGACGGTATGACCTTGTTGAATATTCACTCGATAAGAGTTTCTGA
This sequence comes from Thysanoteuthis rhombus, assembly GCA_963457665.1. Classification (NCBI taxonomy): domain Eukaryota; kingdom Metazoa; phylum Mollusca; class Cephalopoda; order Oegopsida; family Thysanoteuthidae; genus Thysanoteuthis; species Thysanoteuthis major. Next base: position 2,441,611 of record OY735212.1, on the reverse strand, counting down.
AATAAATAATGAAGGTAGAAAATAATATCCAGCAGCACATGATCTGTCAACTTGGATCATTTCCAAAAAAAAGAAATCAATGAAGATATAAATATAGATAGATATATAGATTGAAAAAAAAAATACATATATATATATATATATATACGTAGATAGATAGATGGAGAGAGTGATAGAACATGACTATATATCAAATAAATAGAAAAAGGTACATAAATAGAGAGGAACAAAGATATGAGAAAATAAACTTCAATCTAAAAGAAATTATGACAAAGATTAAATATGGCGTCTTTGGAAGCATTCTACGTTGTTGAAATCCTTCCAAATCTTTCTGTTTATAGATTTAATAAGTAGATTTTTTACTTATGTTTAGATTGGCCATGTAGCTTATGTTTGCCGTTTTCTCATTATCACTTACCTCTTTTATTTTTTTATCTATTTATTTATTCATTCATTTTTTTTTCTTCTAAAAATCAAATCCTTGCAAACATCTGAGTGAATTTAATGTCATAACGCTAGGATTTTCAAACGGTTTTGCCCGATGGCATTTTGATGAGAGCAGTAATTATCATGGAATTACCATTCGCTTGGGATTAAGCGTTTTTCTCTTGACAAACAGTTTTCACTCTTTTTTTTTTTACCAATATATACTCAAAGTGAAACTTTAAGACAAGATGGGAAAATAATACTTTGAAAAATGTTGAAAAACAAAACAACTTTCTTTGACAAAATGAAAAGGAAGACGGAAATAAATTGAAGAGAGAAAAACTGGACCATCTGAATATCCTGTTGGTATTAAACTATTCCAAAGGCAGCCAAGCGACAACCAGTGTAAAAACAATAGACACGGGAGTAATTTCGAAGCTACCGATAGAAATTAAGTCTTATGGTAAAATTTTAAATCCAAAATATACATGCAAAACAGCAAATATTACAAAAAATATGAAGTTAGATCATTAGGAGTTAAACAACCAAAAAATCTAAAATAATGAAAAAAAAAAGGAAATTCAACGAAAATAATATATATATGAAAAAAAGGGAAAACGAAGACAACCAAAACATAACCAGGTCAATTATGGCAAAGAAAATAACTCGAATATATCTAAGCAAAATACAAATCTGCTGTACAATATCTGATGTGTGGTGGGTTTATTTCGTAAAGTGCTCGATACATTCAATATTTGTCAAGTTCAAGTAGAGATTAAAACATGAGGAAATGCTAATTCTTAAAGTGATGTTATAAGTTTGTTTGCTCGCAGTCTGAAATTAACACTGACACAACGGATTCGATATTCACATGGGTTAACATTCAATAGAAATGACACGAACAGGGACTTTTGTCTGTTGTTATGTTTACTGCTCCCTCATTATTAAAAACATTTTTTGGGTAACCTACATAGGTCAGTTCTGTTTCAAAAAATGGAAATATAGTAGTATGAATTAATGATATCAATATACAATACATATAAAACCTTATATAAAATGACAAGCTACACGTATGACATGAACTATATGAGAAATGGAAGATGGTGTTTGATCAACACTGGTAAGGTGCCTTGTTCATATAACTATTTTTTTAAGATTCCAAACACTTACAAGGTAGACAACTAATGATTCCAACAAGAGACGATTTATACATCGTGCCATAATGACAAGGTATATGTAAAACAGGGGAAAACACTGGAGAAAATTTCATTAATTGCATTAACAGATATTGAGAAATAGGCAACTGAAATGGCAAAAGATTTTTTAATGTTTAGTGTTTAAAGCTGTTAAGCTTTCTAAACTATATATATATATATATATATATATATATATATATATATATATATGATTTTGTTCCTTTGCAGATGATCATAGCACAGCTTAAATTTTCCATAGCACAACTCCTTAATAGTTGTGCTCATCTTTAGCCTCTTTCTCTGATTTATGACTTTCCATAAGGTGAATTAAGTGAGTATTCAAGCTGAAAGGAAACATCCTTGATCTAATAAATCTTTGAGTAATGATTTCAATCACAAACTGTCTGATGTCATACCAGGATAAGTGTCCTGGGAACAATTGCATCCATAAGACAACAGACCCATTCGATAACTGCCTCACTCTTAAAAAAAAAACACTACTGACAATTGCCCCGTGGGACACTTTCCCTATTGTTGTGATCATTTACATGGCCAATTACTTCATTTGCACAAACTTTAACTTTGACTTAATAGTTACTTCAATATTGTCAGAGGACAATTATGTTTGTCCGTCTGTTTACATTACGGTGTAGACATAAATTTTACTCTTATCCTCTCTTTGAAGCTGCTTAATGAAAGGAAGAGGGGAAGACTTACATGACCTAGGAGCCTAGACTACGGTACTCAACGAACTGTGTCCGTCTGTACGTATTGCAGGAAAAGATATGTTTCACTCTTTTCCCCCGTTTAAAGTTGATTCAAGAGAAGGAATATTATATGACCGGAACAATGTTTTAAAAAAAGAATATTTCAGATAAAAATCTATCTATAGACAACACAGAAACTTCCTGCGATTCTTTACGGATACTATGCAAGTAATTTCATATATTGGTTTGCTTTGATGGACAAACAGTAGATTATATGAGGATTGCTCTTTCTCTTTTTGTTTCAGTCTCAGACCAGGGTTCGACAAAAGCTTAAGAATTAACATCAATTCTGAGACGAACGGTGGATTTAATTGAAAGTTGAGTTATTGTGCGAAAAACGTTTTTTGCTGTAGCTTCACGTTTTATCGGATAAAAACAACGCAACCGCTGACGTTCGCTCATGGGGATTCGAATTCCAAACTTTTCAAAAACTTCTTCTCTCTACTTTCGTGGATTTACTTCCAAACATTTTTTTCTCATTGTCTGCATTATCTTCGAATGCTTTTAACATAGCAGTTTAAGCTGTCTGTACAGAAACAAGAAAAAAGAACAGGTTACTCGATAGAAACCGTTACTTGATCATCCCTTTTGGCAGCACGCCATGCTGGGGGAAATCAATTAGAAAAATTGAAAAAAATTATTCTTTTCACCTTTAGTTGAGCCATGATCATTAGAAAAAGCCTGAATTATCATAGAAATCACGAACACAATATAAGGGATTGATTTAGCATAAACTTACATAGCAAATTGAACTCCCACATAAACCTACTCGAAGGGTTTTCAAAGAACGGAAAAAAACGTTTCTTCTAGACATCCTTAATAAGTAAATGTTAAAACTTTTAGCTCCATCGGTGAGGCCTGTATGCACTTTACATAGCCAGTGAGTCAGCAAGACAGCAAGCCAATCAGATCAACTTGAAAACTGAAGAAACCTATGTTGACAGTTTTAGTAACAGTTTTGACTGACGCCTTCTAACAGACTGTTCAAAACCTACGACGTTCTTAACACAATATCTGACAGTTTTTGGCAACATTTGGCAACATTTGGCAACATTTAACAACGTTTGTCCCTGTAATAAAAGTATTTGTTTCCTATCGATTCTTAAAGAGAGCTATAGAAAGGTGCTATGATGGTTAAAAGGGATAAGATACTCTGTAAATGTATACTCACTGGTTTTCTCGAGCTTTGCTACACCTTTGAATGCACCAATGTGTGTCTATTCGTGTCTCCGATAGGCCATCGGCCATAAATCTTGGCTTGCAATTCGATACGTTTAAAATACCTTACTTTCATAGTTTAAGAACGCCTCTTTTTACGTCATATATTTTTAATTTCGAGAATTGATTTTTTTAAATATGTGACGTAGTGTGACGTAAAAAAAAAGAACTGTCTCTGTCTCTGTCTCTGTCTCTCTCTCTCTCTCTCTCTCTCTCTCTCTCTCGTGAACACTTTCCACTTTTTTAAGTTCAGTTTGAATTAAATGATTTTGGCTTTCATGAACCAGTCGACAACTGTCGTAGGCAAAATATATAATCAGGTTTCCAGTGAATTAGGAAAGAGTCTCGTGGTTTCATATTGTATTAATGAAATAATTATATCATTACAGATTTTTAATAATCAAGCAACAAGATAAAAATTAAGAACAAAGTCAGTCATCATCATTAACTCCTCTTCTTATATATATATATAACAATACACAAAATATCTACGCATCAGCTTAAAAATAATACAACATTCATATAAACTTATCCCATTTTGCAATGATTCAAGCAGCATCAACAATCTACCACAATTCACCGATCAGGCTCTCTTGAAAATCTCACCATACTGATTTAAAATATGTCTTTGCAATGTCATGCTCTTCCCATAATTTTGAAACTCATCTAAACTATTTTTGAAAATATTTGAAGTTATGTTGCTATTTTGAACATGATGAGGCTACTTATACCAAAAATATATCATTCTAATCGGAAAAGAAATCTAATTGCTCAGTAGATTTAGTTTTTGAAATCAGTCTTGTCAATGGATTTCCAGTTCAAGGAGAGATATTAATCAATGGCGTACCATAATTAGAAACTCCACCAATTATCTTAAATGTCTCAATTACCCCACCTCATTTATTCTCTCTGGCAGCTCTTAACCCAGGTTTTCCAGTCTTTCAAGCTAATGCTATCCGTGCTTTGACTGAAATATTTACGTATTCCCCACCTATACAAAAAGTCAGTGTTCGATTCCAGGAAAACGATGATTCTCTTCGTAAGACAGATCATCTGTATTTGGTCGGAGTTTAGGGTAACACACTTCCTCTGCTAAAATAATCCATAATCAAGTCTTGTGCCGTACTAAGATAAACTTGGTAAGTACTAAGACATGAACAGCCTACTGACTTGCTTTCTTGTTTTCTTGTATAGACCTTACCAAACACAAATTTGTTAGAAACTATCAACTAAAACTATCAATATAAAAATAGTTTTGCATGTGCGGCTGTTTATGTATCGAATCTTGACTGCACTAATTGAGTTAGAGGGCTGAAGATTCAAACATAGACCCCGTATTGTTTGGTGGAATGTTTTTTCAAACAACTTTTATCTTGCAATGGATTTTCTTGCAGCTGCCATATGCTTTTATTTTGCACTATTGCTCTTCATCATCTTTCCCAAAAAATCCACATAAGCAATATCTAACAATGTGCAGATGCATTCAGTCACGGTAAGGGGCGTAACTGACGTAGTAAAATATAATTTCAATTCATGCCACAGACGTAGAATTCATTCATGTTCTAATGAAACGATAATGAAAATAAAAGTAAAAAACCCTTTTTCAAATCCACTGTGGTCTACAGAACGCTATTCTCTACCCCACTGCAAATCAAATCCCTATTATCTAATACATACATACATATATATATATATATATATATATATATATTCTTCCGTAGGAATAGAGCTTTCAGGTAGATTGGGAATATATGCTAAATAAATTTATTGCTTATATTCAATCTTACTGACCGTCCAGTTCCGAGGAGCAGAGAGAGGACACAGGGCCCCTGGGTCTGAAGCAAAGGTTCCGATCCTACCTCATGGTACTGGATGGGATAATGGATAGTCTATAGCTACACAGAAGAGTTGTGATACAACGAAACATCTGTCCGTGGATAACGCCATAATCATTATGTATCATATGTATATAAATCATGTATGAGTAACATGTAATGTGTATATCCATATATTCCATATACATCGTCATTTGTGATGGCAATGGTTAAGTAATGGCTCTATAGAAGTCTTCTCTCATGAAAAGTCGACTCAGCAACTATAATTATCTTAAAAAATGATTCAACCTTCAAAGAACGTTCGTCTTTGCTGCCTCGGAATTAACTGATGAAACTTTAGTTGCATTTCATACAACACAGCTTGAATTAACACTTTCTAATGGAAAAACGTGTTATTTTACTTAAGATTTTAAAATCCTGTCTAACTTCTGAAATGGAGTATAATGTCATTATTCCATTAATATTCGAAATGAGATTAGAAACAGTGAATCAAAACTGTCACCAAAACCGTCAGCACACGTTTCTTCAGTTTTCAACTAAGTCCGGCTAGCTAGCAGGCTATGAATGTATCATATATACTTGCCACTCCAATGGAGTTTGACTAGCTGAAAATGTGAATTTTTTCTCCTTATTAAGATTATTTCTGCCCCCCCCCTCAAGAAGAAAGGTTTTTAGAGGAGTTTTACATTTCCCAATGTAAGTTTCTACCAGGTTGTTTTTTTTTTTTTTGAAGATTGACACGTTTCAGGCAGGAGAAGTAACCTATACATTGGTTACCTACTCCTAATCCCTCTAATTGTCAGCCCCTATCCCCCCAGCATGGCATGCTACAGAAAGAAGTTGGTCACGTGTCGATTTGTATTGAGTGACGAACCAGACCCATTCCAATAGATATTTTGATCAATATCCTGTCCAATGGTTTTGCTTTTTTTTGTTGTTTCAATAGTGTAAGCTCTTGTTATAACAGTGATAGTTCTAACGGCGCTCTTTAATGACACACTTTTTCCTACCTTCGAAAGACTAGTGTTGGAGATTAGTTTGGAACAACGGCACATCAAGATACCCGGGCATCATTTCTTTTTATTTAATTGTATCAATCAATTCATTAAAAGACCTGTCACTCATTGTAAATACACTTCTTACAGACCCACCCGTTATAACGGCAAATTCGTTATAATGGCATTCCTAACCAACTAATTGCCCGGTTTCCATAATAACAGATATCTACCGTACAATGATTCTGATGACGCAGTGATTTATTTTCTGACTCTTTTCTGGACGACCAGAAATTTTTTAGACTCGTCATCTATCATCGATTGTGTGTATAAGTGTATGCATGTGCGTGTGCATGTGTGTGTGTGTGTGTGTTTGTCACGTGTGTTGTTGATAATGGATCCGGCGTCAATGGTTTGTGCTGCACTTAGAATTTCTAAACGACGGATCCAGTAGAAGCTCTCCTTATTTGTGCCCCCACCTCCCGTTCCTCCTTCTTAAGCTTATTGTTTTTATATATAGCTGTCTCTGTCCACACATGTAATACACACGGAAGGACACCTTCACACACATACACACATACACACACACACACATACAAATGTGCAAGGTCCACTCAGAAAATATCCAGACTGTTAGTATTAATGGAAATCAGCCCACCTATGGCAATAACACCATCATCCCCTGCGAAGAACTCTACTTAGGCACTCTAAATGCTTACCAAGCATCCCTTAGAAGTCAAAACATTCAGAAAATCCCCTTTCACGATCATAATTAGCTGCTTAGTCCGTTCCCTTTAAACTCGCCCACAGTCAGACATCTCCCCCTTTTTAAAAAGCCAAAAAGTGGAGCTATTCTAATAACAACAATCGCTTGATAACATTACCTATGATTATAATAAACGGCTTCCTCCGGAAAGAAATCTTCAACAAATTCTCTGCAAGACAGACAGGGGAAGAGGGAATAAAACACTCTGAATACCAAAAGATTCCAAAGGAATAAAAAGTACTTACAGGAGAAAAAATACAAAGAAAAACTCTATCGATTTTCGTCGAATTCGTTCTCAGACAAATCTTATTGTCCCAGGAATTCCGTATCACGATTCCAACCTGTCAATCAAAGAGACAACAGACCGCTATATGCATCTACTCAATGCTCTCAGCTATGAACGATAACCTAATCCTAAGATTTTTTCCTCAATTGATGTTTTTTTTTTCACTTATACTAACAACCAAAGCGTGCCACGATAAAGCCCTCCTACCCATGTTTTTCTTCCTTGGGGAAAGGAAGTTTATGCCCCTTCGACAGGCCTGGCAATCTGGGAGTGGATTCAGATGGATCGCCCTTGTGGAATAAAGTAGGAGTTTGGATGAAAGTGATGCCACTGCCGTCTCCATCCACTTGCATCACATTTAGGATATATGCCGGAGATGAAGAAAGAAAGAAAGAAAGAAAGAAAGAAAGAAAAAAGAGGTCTGGTTAATCACTCAAAAGAAACTGTCATGTGACCAACGTTTCCTTGAAGGTGATGAATTAAAAAATTGAAAAAAGTTACTTTCCTCGCATTTTGTTTTTTTAATGATCATGAAAAAAATCTTTCCAAAAAACAAGCTTAAATCCTGCCGGCACAAAAGGCGACAAATACAGCATATTTTTACATTGCAAATTGAACCCCTCACCCCCACTAAAACCTTTTTTTGTACACATAATAAGGAGTAATTGATTCAATCTTCAGTCCTCTATCTCCGTCGGAACGACCCATATATGCAATACATACATAACCCTACAGATAACCAGACCATCTTGAAAATTGAAGAAACCTATGTTGATGGTTTTGGTGACAGTTTTGGTTGACGGCTTCTAATAAAAACTAACACGCAAGCGATTTGCTCCAGCAGTCTTATCTTTGACAAGGCTTCCAAATGACATTCTAAACTTTGGTATTGATAAGCACTATGAGGTTGTTACTGGTGGCCATTTATACGAAACAAATCAAGGGACTATTGATTACAGCAAGGCCACCTGGGATTGTTCGGTATTGTGACTGTTTCACTTTTAAAGACCAAGAATCGTTCACATCCAAACAGGAGCTTCGTCGTAAAGGACAAAAAGCAACAAACATGAATTACAGGTGGTAACATTGATGGTAATAGATTATATTAAACGTGTTATTTGCCCCATTGGAAGCGTATCAGGTTACAATTCTGAGACAACAAGGGAAGCGTTGAAGCTCATCCGCCGAATAGGTTCCAGAGCCGCCCAAAATCATGCCAAACCACATGAGTCCGCCTGGCTCTTCCGCCTATGTCAATGGCAACACGCTCTTCATAGTGCGTTATCGGTCAAAGAGAGGGAAATTACATATTTTGCTCACGTCTTCGAAAGTGGAAGTCGAAGCAGAGAAAGAATGATGTCACTGTAATTCCAATGGAAACTTCGAAAAATCAAGTTGAAAATTTCAACATATTTTCATTTTTTGTTCATCGTTTATCGTTATGTTGAATACACTGCTGTTTTCTCAATAAAATTTGTAATTATCAATAGGGAGTTACAGCATCATCATCGTGAGCAGGGAATTTGTCGTTTTGTTAACATTAAACGGCTGGATACTTTTTTCTGATATACTAGGTATGTGAATTATCTATTTGAAACAAGTGCTATAGAATGAGTGAAAATGATTGGCCAATAGAACGGCTAAATTTGTTGAGATAAATTTATGAAGAAAGCGTGACTGTTGTGCCGATGCGCATATGAAACTGATACCAATCGAAGCTGAAATTGGTTCTATGACAATTGGGAATGAGAGAATATCTTCCAGTACGATAAGGGATATCTACAGCACGGAAGATGCATGCGTCCAATCAGAATTGAGCGCCCTACATCAATATCCAATCAGGATGAAGCATCTAATACAAATATCAATCCAATCAAAAAATTGCATGTAACAAATCGTCTGATGCGCATGCGTGAGAGATTGCATTTTTCCTGACGTTGAAGACATGGTGTCTACATAACAATGAAATCCTTCATTGAATGTCGAATATCATCAGCTCAGGTTCGATTAGCGTCACAGTGCTGTATTCAACAAGAGATAAATTCAAATATTTCATATTTGTTTCTCTCGCTTTAGTATTTTTTTAATTTTTCGGCAACTTTCTAACTTACTGGATTTTCAATTTTAGTATGAACACAGATGGCTAAATCATGTATACATTCATACATATCGATTATTACAGTAGAAGCTAAGATAGCTATATATATATATATATATATATATATATATATATATATATATATATATATATATATAGGAAGAATGACTTCAAACCTGGCAACACAGTGGAACATATGTTTCTCCGAAAACAGCAAAACAAATTGAGAAAAGATAAGATCATTTACACCGAGAGCTTATTCTAACTATAATCGGCACTGCTTACAGAATGTCGTAGAATCACCTTCATCCAAATTGTTTTGTTTTTTTATCGCAACTAAACTAAGACTGGGTGCGCTTCCACAGTGGGAAAATAATCCTCGCTGTTCATTTATCTCTTCTTTGCTTTAGTGCGAGCTTATAATAATCGAACATAGAAGCAAATTACCTGATCCTCCAAATACAAATCCCAAAATATTAATTATGGTGCAATTATGGAAAAACATTGAGTCACTTCACTAGCACCAATAGGAGTGAATATCTGTATACAGATTTTTGTAAACTCTATTTTCATTATTAATATTAATATTTTTCCACAAAAACAAATGATCTTTACGCAACCCCAGGGGGATCTCGTAACTCCTAGTTTGAGAAGCTCTGATGACGTTCGATAGACCAGTTCCTGACACAATATTAATGGTTGCTGATGGCAATCTTGCTAATTCATCTTACCTCATCTCCTTTCCAACAGTTTCAGTGCTGCACACAAACATGATTACAGACAACTATATTCAAGGATATACACGTATAAAGTGGGAGTAAAGTATTTGGGTACTTGTAAAATATCTGTTTAATATACTTCTGATGCTTACATTCACTTTAAATTTACACTTGAAATATTTTGATATTTTAATTGACAATTTCTAAAGGAAATGCGCTTTTCTGAGAAGTCCCCTGAGTATGCATACCAAATTTAGTTCAGCTACGCTAGAACGGAAATGAGGAGCTTAGTTTAGCATTATAATTACATTTAAGTGGAACCTCACCTCTAAGACACCTAAAAATCTTTTTTTCTCAAAACTAGGTAGTTCACATTCTCCCTCTTGGTCTACTGGTTATGCATACCAAATTTGGTTTAGATATGCTAATGTTTAACCAATGTCCAAGCGGGGACAGACACACACACGGACGGACAAACAGACAAACATAGCAGGTCATTCTATCTAAATCGATGACAGAATAACAGAATTTTTGTTCGCATGGCTGAGATTTGAGAGTGAGTTACACGAACTTTATGCAAGAAGAACCAAATCTTATTGTAATCACCTAAATAAGCTTTATGTTTCTGAATGCTAAATATCTGGAAAAAGGTTAGGCTTTTTTTATTGGATTGAATTGTTAAATGAATCGAACAAAGTATTTTTACATACTCCTTCAATCTCATTCGTCACTGATCAGTGATATTGAAAAGGCTGACTAATATAATCTAGAAGAGCTACCAAAGTAGGTCATCCAAAAGGGTTCTCAACTAAACCTATATACAGATTTGTAAAGAATGTAATCCTAGGCCAGAAATACATTTCGGCCTTGGTCAAAATCCAATATATATATATATATATATATATATAAGTGCGTCAATTCGTCCACATTGTAAATAATGATAGAAAAAAGTTCTGTACACCAGAAATATTTACTTTTCAACAAATTACTCTTCCTTGTCAATGCTCTCATATATATATTGAACATTATATAGAGAAAGTTCAGCTAAAGATTGGATGGAAATCATTTGGTAGGAATATAAACCTATTGAAAAGTATCATGCCAATGTTTTTGAAGCTTAGTATATACTATGAATGCATGATACTAACTCTGACCTACGGATGTAAAACAGGAAAACTAACAAAACGAACTAAGAACCAACTTGAAATTGCCAGAAGAGCTACGGAAAGAGCGATGTTAGGTATAACTTCTAGGTAGAGAAAAGGATCGACATGGATCCCGGGAACAACTAGAGTGAATGATATTACACAAATAATTAGGTAACAAAAATGGAGATGGGTGAGGCACTTGGCAGGGAAGGATGGTAACAGATGGAATAAAAGTATCTTCCTTATTTATTACTAGACAAAATCGCTGCCCCAACTGGTTACCCGACTAAAGAAAAGAGAATTCATGGGAAACCTTACAAAGAATATCGACAGCCACCATTTCAGAAAACCAGTAAGACTTAATTTCAATCCCTTTGGTACTGAAAATAACCGAACCTTTTTGGCAAGTGGCCCTATGGTGTAACGACAGACCTATAACCTGACTGAGAATTATAAAAACCAATTTTATTTTTTCTTCTTCTTTTTTTATGTGTTTGGAGCATTTGCACACTTGGGTGACCATGGTTTTCCACATCAAACGATCCCTTGCAATGTCAATGATGTCTCATACACTTAGATGTTAGTTCTTTCACATCATCCATAGATTTTCCCTTTGTCTTTCTCTCCTACACTTTCCATTCTTCGTAATGCAAAGCATTCAGTCTTGAACATTACGCCAATATATTCATAAAATAGCAAATAGTCCGTTGAAGTTGCAAATATTCTTTCTGTAAATCAATATCTATTCGATCCTGCCTTTTGCTTTTCTTTATTATGTGGACCAATAAACATTCGCATTATGGCTCTTGCTAGAAATTGTCCAAATCCAAAAGTTCTACTGTTGGCGTCACGGCATGCCTTTAACCCTGCCTCTTCTTGGACAGTATGGAGTGGCTCAGTTAATGTGTGCACCGAAAGGATTTACGAGTCTATCTCGTTAGTTCTCACCAAAAGCTAACGTCTGTAATTCTGAAGTACGGAAACCTGAAAAGCAAAAACAAAAAAAGATTTTTTATTTCTCGTCGGAAAAGGCCCAAAATGTTTGGCCCTATTCGATAGTACCCATAGCAAAATAAAATAAAAACATTCTTAAGCGATGATACAAATAAAGTGTTTGTTTCAAAAATCACCTTTTGCTATTCTGACGATTACAACGGCTCGAACACTGCTCATTACCACTGATGGCTAATATACTTATCTTACCCACACATAATATTCACTCAATCCAGCTCGGTATCGTGGGAGAGAATAAAGTATTGCATCAGTTCCCCAAAGGAGACCTGTTTGTCTTCTCTGAAAATTAGTATTTGACATCCAGATTTTTAACCAAATCGTCTGAATGCATGGTAGGGTAGCAGGACTCAAGCAATTTTTTTTTTGTCTGACACTTCCTGCATCCACTTGGTTCGTTATGAGTCGTGGATGTTTTGGTCATTCTTATACATTGTCAAGTACACTTATTCATGTATGTGTAAAATAGGTGGCCTCATTAAGTGTTTGCTTCTATTCAACTAATAGTGAAACGTAACATTTTCTCGTAATCACAATACTATAAGCTTTTGTAGTCAAGCCCAGCTAGTATATCTCTGAATTTTTGAGATGAGGTATCATTACTATTATTATTCGGACTATCCTCATATTGGTTATTTTCCATACAACGTTTCGGTCTTTGTACTCTACCCCACACCTACCAGATGATACCTGATGAAGGCCGTAGAGTACAACGGCCGAAACGTTATATGAAAAACAACCAAGATAAGGATAGTCCGAATAATAATAGAAATATCAAGCCAAGCTGTTCAATACATCACACTGTTTTTAAACATGGACCAGTGCAACATAAATCGAAATCATAAAGCTTGTCTACTGCCATAGTTCATTCATAACATGGTTACTTACAGACGGTTAATTTTCTTCTTTATACTGCTTAGAATTACACTGCAATGTTTTATGCCTGAGTTAGTTTTATTTACTGATGTATTATGACCAGTCTCCTTATCTTGATCGTTATTTCCACAACATTTCAGACTTTATACTTTCCAACCTTCTTTGGGTGTTTATCGTACTCGTTAACCTGTTTCCAATTTCGAATAAAACCCTTTATCCAACCCATGCATGTAGACCTCTCGTTCGGTTTATTTCATAGTGGGTGATGTTTCGTATCGGTTATTCTTCCAAGTCAATTCGACCTTGCGGTGTCGCTTGTCTGCCTCTTGCACAAAACCAGCGAACATGATTTTTCGGTATGCCTGACCCAGAGATCGAACCTGTGACCGCAAGGCATCTTGCTAGCTGCACTTAACCAGCATCTGATGATGTGGACGATAAGACTTTTTAGATTCAATTTGAAAAGGTTTAACCTCAAATTTGAAACGGTTGAACTTCAATATAGAGAGGTTGAATTCCAAATTAGGAAAGGAATTCTTGAGTAAAACTCGGTGCTTCTTAAAGAGGTTGATATCATACAAAGCGTACCGGAACATCGTGAAAGCTATTAAGAAATGCTGAATGACTGAAACAAAAGACATTATAGTGGCTTCACCGTCAGCCAGACTCACTCAAACGGGACACAGATTGAGCTCTCCCGAATAAGCAATCAGTAACATAATGACTGCGATTACCCAAATACTGTGCATGAAAATATACAATCATTTACAAAAGCAATGCAAAGCAGTTTTACTTTCTAATTATGTCTTTTGCTTTTTTATGTTTGAGAACTGATACTCCGCTTACCCCCACTCTTATAAGCTCATAGTATATTTTGTAAATATATTGAATTGAAGCTCATCTTTGTTGTTCAATTTTGTTCAATTTGAAGATTAACTTTTTTTAAATTTGAAGATCACCTGACTTTGTAATTTGGAGGTGAACTTTTTTTTAGATTTGAAGATCAACTCTTTTTTTCCAAATTTTAATAATACGAACCTGAAGTTCTAATCCGAATAAATCAGTAAATGATAATGGTAATACCTTGTCTCGGAAATTCAGAACAAAAGTTGTTTTTCACTGCAAAGACCTCTGAAAAGTGGTAGGAAGAACAGTCTGATACATTATCGATAAAAACTCCGAAATGACATTTGACGGAAGAATTTAGCCGAGTCCGTGGTATTGAGGAACACCCGTATTTCATTGTACGATGGCTGGGACTGATAAACGTCAGTTGGATAATGACCGTGAGCAAAAACTTGATAACAACTGAATAGTTGCGGTGGGGGTCGGTCAGAAGATGACCAAGGAAAACGGACGTATGTTGTCCTTTTTCAGATGAATATTGTACCGAGAAAATAAACATTAGAGTTACTAGTAGAAAGGAAACCATGCAATGGTACTTGGATAAAAATGGTTTTCAATGGATGGAAGTTGAAATATCTCATTATATTTATATTGAGTTACATAGGCATTGCAGAGACATTAATTTCATAATCAGTCTAGTTCATCACATAAATGGCAATGGGCAGGCCATGTTGCAAGAATGACAGACAACCAATGGACATCGCGATTCAAAATACAGATCCCCAGAGATCAGATGAGAAGCTGAGGCCGACAAAATACAAGATGGAGAGATGAACTTGACAAATTCAGAAAAAAACAGGCTCTGCGACTCTCATGATAGAGAATTGTGGCAAATCCTGTGGAAGATCTATGTCCAACGACGGACGTTAAAAGACAGCTTTGTATATGATATCCGGGGATTCACTTGGTGAGTCAATGATGTCCAACGATTGTTTGACATTCTTGCAAAATGGCCTGTCCATTGCCATTTGAGTTTTCTAATAAAGTCAGCTCTTTAACCTCTTATGACTATCCCTAACATAACATCATCACAATTTATGGGACTTGGAACACTCAAAAGATTTTCTTATAAAATCTTATCGTAATTGCTTCTTGGCTTTACGCCATTTCGGCTTACGAATGTTCTCTATTAGAATGCCATTCTTTCGGATCTAGCTCCGTTTGTATTCGCTTTTATTTTTTTCTTCCCCTTACTCTATCAGTTAGTAATATTCTATTATTTTCAATGGATATATCTCAATAAGTTCCTATCTAAATTAGTTCGTATATATCTTAATCAGTTTATATCTATCCATTACAAAACTGTCAGCCATAATTGGCAAAATTGATTCCTTCAATTTTTAAGTTGGTCCGGTTGATATATATGTATGTATTGCAGCAACTTAACATAGACATCACAGCACTCCCTGGAACGCACCTTACAGATCAAAAACTAAAGAAACATCCTTTGGATTCACATTGTTCCGGGTCGAAAAACAAAGGGTTGCAGAAAAGGGATGTATGTATTGGTTTCACTAAAAAAAAAGACAACAATTTGTTCGAACATTTAGAACGCCAACATAGTATTATTGAGCGCATAAAGAAGCTGAAAATCATTCTATCCTCTGGATATATACCTATTTTCTCGGTTTATGATCCGACTCTCAAGCTAAGTGAATATTCTATCTTGTCATTCTAAGGACTGCTTCTTGTAGCAATGTCATAAGTTTTAGAGCATGAAAACTGATAGATCTGAATTACTTTTATGCGTAAATCGGGGGATAACACGGGGTCTGGGGTGCATTTGGTGGCCATGGCATAGGAAACGAAAAAAGTGATCGATTACTCTTCAACTCTGATTAAAACTTAGCTTAGCCATTTATAACACATCAGAAACTAAAGCACTAGGTCACGTGGTTCCATCCACGATCTAAGAATGGTCACATGATTAATTTCAAATTCGGAGGTAAGCTCTCATGAAGTGAAAGTAACTAAGCATATCGTGTCTAAACTGGCACAGTATGATATTTGCAAAGCTGTATGCCATTAAAATGGTGGTCTTACTTATGACGTTGATTGGGAAAGTTTTAGGTTACAGGGATGCGCTTTGGGAGTCGATGTCCTTGATTTAAAAAAAAAGTGGCAATGATCTTGTAATCAACCAGCTTTATGGAACCAAAACACTCACTTTTCCAACCGCTGTTACACCCAAATCAAAAAATACAACGGCTTTGGAAAATCCTTATGAATCACACAGGGCAACCGTATAGCGGGTGTTTTGTGGTTTCTCACAATAGGTCTTTGGCCAACAGTCATCATTTGTAGTTTCCCTAAAATTAAGACATGCTGAAAACACTCGGCGAGGATGCTGCAAATATTATTCAGCGTTGGAAGAAACATTTGACAGATTTATTTTTAATCCTCCAGTGATTGATGGAGTGGCTATTGATGACCAGCCTTGAAGAGATATACTTCATTGTATGGATATCTTAGGCAAAGCACCAGGATTGTATGGTATGCAGGCAGAGCTGTTAAAGGCTGGGTTCTTTCTGCTATTCTTAATCTGATAATAAAATTTTGGAAGGGAACTCTTAAACCTCACTACTGAATTGATGATGTTACAGTCCCTATTCACAAGGGCAGCAGGGTCTTAATCTATGCATGATAATTCGTATTTCTCTTTTAGAATCTATTGGCAAGGTCTTGTCTAAGTTCATATTGATTCGTTCAGTGACGGATATTTGCTCCTCTTTGGTTTTCTCAGAAATATAGCCTGGTTTCAGAGCAGGGATCGGTACAACCGACATGATTTCTTCTGTTAGACACCTTCAAGAGAAATTTACCTAAGTGCCTCTCTATCCGGTATTTGTTGATCTGACAAAGGCTTTTGATACCGTTAATAGAAACGCACCTTGGGAAATTCTTGGCATGATTGGCTCTCCAGCAAAATTTATGAATATGCTTAGGAGATTACATCGGACCATAAAAACATGGATAGCTTCTAACAGGGGCACTTCTGAGAAAAATTGCTATTGACAATGGAGTGAAACAATGTAATATCACAGCACCTCTTGTTAATATACTTTGTCATGGTTCTTATTTATGCTCTTCAAGATTGTGGTACGGGTATAAACGAGGTTTTGAACAACGAGAAGAGTCAATGACCTGAGGTGACTCAACTGCTGGTTTAAGACGTTTCGGACCTTATTTCAAGAACTGCTTTGTGCAGATACTGCTGCTTTTGTAGCCTATGTCGAAGAGTATATGTGGGTTATAATGGATTGATTTTCAGTATCTTGTGCTGCATTCAGGATCAAAGGAATTTTCCCTCTGGCGTCAAATGAACTTCACATTGAACCAAATATCTTTTTGAAAGAAGCCAGATTAGAATCTGTGGACATGTTCTCATACATAGGGAGCCTTTTATCAATCGATGGAGGTTTAGATACTGAAAGCAACCCAGGAATTAAAAAAGTTTGCGCAGCTTTCAGTAAATTGGAAAAGAGGGGAGGGCTGGATTAATTAATGTTAATAAGACGTTCGTTGTGACGACTCCATCAGAGATACGGACTACATATAGTCGGCATCTGAAGTTGCTCGAGAGTTTTCACCGAGAATGCATGAGGTTCATACTCAATACCAAATGGCAGACCCTAATACCAGATTCTGGGGTGCTTCGGATGCGTTTTAGGATCATCCACAACACAACTCTCAGAAAGGGTACAGGAAGTGCATGAAGGGTAATCTCGAGAATCTAGGACTGAGCGAGGGAAAGTGGGAAGAGCTAGGATTGGATCGAAGTGAATGGAGGTATTCTTTTAGGGAAGGAGGCAGCATGTTTGAGGAAAGGCAAATTAAACACACTGAACTGAAACAGACCTTGAACGAAAAAAAGAAACAGATTGTACACAACAATCTTTTTTCCCGAAAATACTTGAAATGTATGCAGCACGTTGCTCTCGACTGAAGAACCACATAGAAATGTGCAAGACTGCTATTTCATTAACAGATTCACTCAATCCTGTAAGCAGTCTGACTTTTGTTTGCCACATGTGCTTTGGACCTGGCAGATCAGCTGCTGGTCTTAGGTACCACCGTAGAGCACATGAGCGAAGTAGATTGAAGCACGATGACCAGGTAGATTGATGGGCAAGCTATCATCTGACAAGATGGAGAAATCTATTCATGTATATATGCATCAACATCAATTGAGCTAGAGGGCTAATATTCTAAACATTTATTCCTTATTATATCCAAAAAATGTTTTTTGTAGAAGGAGATCAATTTACGGTGGGTGTTTATGCTAAATTGGTAACTAGTTTGTGTTCACTTGCTTTTTTAAATCCGAACTTTAACCTAATCAAAAAACAAATCAAGTGATTTTATTGATCACTCCTCAATCTAATTGATTGATTCATGACCCCCAACACGACATGCTCCCAAAAGATTCTGGTTGCATGACAGTTTCTATTGAGTGAAAAACTGAACCTGTCGATTTCTTTTGAGTAGAAGTAAAACTTATGGATAACTCGTTCATCTGTTACTAAGTAGTCAGGGAGGTTCCTATTCCACATTACCCGAATCTGTCACCAATGCTCAGTCCAATACTTGGCCACTGAAAATGACTTTTAGCCAAGTTTCAATGCAATATAAACACAGCAAGCGTCGAAACTTACTTGTTATTGGTCATAAATTGTAAAATTTATTGTCACCATTTTCAGTGCACATTTGTTTAATAAGTCATGCATTTTATATAAGCATAGATTTATAGGACACAAGACCAATGTATTAGATTGTTACACATGGAATGTCGTTTTTTTAACAGTAAGATAGAGGGTGCTATAAATAAGGAGAGATGGTATATATTTTATCAATAACCTATTTGAAACAATAAACTTTTTTCCAACAATCCTCCGGAGATAAAATGCCATCACTATACACTTATTCAGGTCTAGTGGTCACTAATTTTGAAAAAGTATGAATTATGGATTCCTTTTTGTGGAACCTTTTATTACAAGTATGAACTATATCTTTTTAGAGATGATAATCTGTAGGAAAAATACCAGGTGTATAAGAAAGATGGTGCAAAACATTATATCATTACCAGTCTTTCAACGTCTGTCGTTGGACATAGACCTTTGCCACACTTCTCTATCGTGTGCGTCGCAGAACAAGTACTTTCTGAATTAGTCTAACTCGTATCTCCATCTAATACTCTGCCGGCCTCAGCTACACATATGATCTCTGGGGATCTATGTCGTGAGTTGCAATGTCCATCGATTGTCCACCATTCGTGCAACATGGCCAGCCCACAGCCATTTGAGATTTTTAATGGATCGTATAATGCCCCTGACTCCTGTGTTTTTCTAGATGTACTCTGCTATATTGTGGTCTCTCCATGTGAGGACCAGCATAATTCTTTCATGTGCACTTAGCATGCTTCTCAATTTGCAGATCTGCCTCTGAGTTAGGTTCCATGTTTCAGCTCCATAAGTGACTATTGGGAGGATGCATTGGTTGTACATCCTTCTTCTTAGGATTGATGGGATCCTCTTATTTTTTATGGTTGAGCTTGCCATCCTTGTGTGATTTTCCTCTTGATTTCTTCTTCTTTTGAGGCACTCATAGAGATTCGTTATCCTAGGTAGATGTATTGATTTACTTTCTCAAGATACTGATTATCAAAAATTGTATATAGTCTGCTGTCACAAAACAATCTATTCAGTCAATATTGGATTCATATTAGCAACTTTATAATTTCTATTGCCTTGAGATGTCGTGATATTATCACTAATCCACCCAACAAAAACTTTGCTGTTTCAGTAGATTAGTTGGTACCTGAGTTTTGTGTTCTTCCAATCAATAAGTGGCTAAGGTCAAGAATTGTGATAGATTAGTACAAAAAGAAATAAAAGAAGCAAATGATCCCTGGATAAAGAAACTTTAGCTAAGTCCATGAAAAAAATGGAATAAATGTTATTCCTACTTAAAATGATTTGATGGACTCTGTAATATATTAACTTATATCTATGGTGTGCCAAGAATAAAGAGTTTCTTAAGAATGGATTCTTGTCTCTGTATTTTTTTTACTATACCTCAATAATTGTGTTATTAAACTGTTCCATATAAAAAGTTCTCTTTTGTATAGTAAGATAAAGAATGCTATAAACGACAAAAACTGTAACTTTTTGATCCAAATATGACTAATTTGTAGCAATTACTTTTTTCCAACGGTACTAATATGATATCATTTCTTTTTATATGATTTGCCGCCTTTTGAATATTCAGATATAATAAATATAAAAGAGAAAAAAACTTCCATTGATTCTCTGATGGTAGTCTGCCATATCTATAAAACTCTTCAGGTTCAAAGCGTTATAAACTGTATCCATTTCTATAAAATCCTATTTTCTACTTCATTTCACTTTCAATAGTAATTCGTAAGGAATCAATGCCTATGAGTCCACAAGGAATCCAAATGGACGGATTTGTTTTAATAATAAATGAAGAGATTTCGAAAAAAAAAAAAGTCTACACGCAAATAATTGAAGTCGGCGAATAATTGGATTAATTGAACTGAATTCACTAATTTATTGCCGTCTTAAAAAGAAAAAGAAACTTCCATTAAAGCAATGCATAGTGGATGTATTCACAAAGATTGCAAAAATTGAAGTAATTATTTTTTTAAAGACAAAACGGTTAAATTAGATTCTACAAAGAAGTATGAAGTGTTTTCTACATCAAAACAGTTCATTTTGATACAGGTCAATACATTGACAGTGAATAGAAACTTTAAAATTCATGATAATATTTCCTAGAATGACATGGTGGATTGCATTTTCATCACTGCTTGGATGAGTGCATACAACTTAACTTCTATTTCAGGTTTGAATCCAACTTTGAGGATCGCTCTTTCAATTATCACAGAGGCTGTTTCAATTGGTCGATATTGAGGATAATTCGTCGAGTTATATTCCTTTGATACGACAAGGGTCTCTTTGGAATCAATATATTGCAACTGAGGCTTGGTGTAATGATATATGACGACTTCTCGGGCCAGAATATTACAGCATCTTTAAAACAGTTTCTTTCCAATCACCAGATCATTATACGTTTTAGATAATCCAGCTGAATAACCGTAGCCACCAGAGATGGGGGAAAGTTACTATCATTTTTATATGTGTCTATTTTGGGTGTTTATTTAGGTGTGTCGGTGTTCCAGCGCCCCAGGCCATACTGTTTTGTCTACCGACTTGGAAATTTGCATCGATCCTTCACAAAACCGCTTTTGAAATATTTTTGAAAAGTGCGTTTTGTTGACCTTTTAGACCTTATTCTGACAGATTTAATAACATATGATTCCTCCAGAACTTAAATATTTCTAGATGTATTTTTTACTCCATTTTAGATGTTTCCCTTTGGAAAACGCCAATGAGGTCTTAAAGAGAATTAATTCTGACCATATGTATTCCTCGATGAATTTCTTTCACATGACTCAAAATTTTGACGCTACAGTTGTTCAAATATTGACTCGGATAGCAAGTTAGTATACATTTTGATTGTTCACAAGACCTTTATGGCCACAATAGGTATGGTGAGACAACATTGTTAATAACAGCATACCCTGCAGTCGATTAAGTCGTCCAAGCACCGTCTTAATTTCAGTCATTTCATCGTCGCTATTCATTGGAGCCGTCCTTTTTTTCCTATATTTTACTTTCGTCAACGATGTTTATGGGGTATATGTGCATGATTGCGTCTTTCAGATTGTCCATTCCCACGATATATCCTACTGTAATGGATGGACTTCAATGCAATTCTGTGGAATGGTGGATAATGGGGTAGAAAATGGTGGTTTGGACGGATCCATGTACAATTACCTCCTCTTCATCGCATTCATATGACTGCATCACATAATATCACATAAAAAACCAATTCCCAATCACACAATATCTCCAATGGTTCTCAATGAATTTCAGTGACATTTTGTTGAAGGATAGAAGGCTACGAAGGAATTGATAGAATTTCAGGATGGATCTATATATAATTGCTCTCCCTGGCAATGGCGTTGGTAGAGGTATGTGCTCTCTGAGTGACTTTTACTCCATTCTATAATTATCTTACACCGTGTTTATGACAGTATTATGACTTACACCTTACTGTCACCTAACCTTACAAGCAGACACCCTTGATTGGTGGTTATTTTTCTTCGATCGCTTACTTGTCTTCGGGCATCAATACATACCCCTGAGTTATACTTCCTGAATTTTCACTATACCCAGGCGATTTGATGCTTCGCAAATTAAAGTGTGTTTGAAACCATTGTTTATTTAGTTTTTCAACTTTATTGGCAGTTCTTCAATTGTGTAAAGTTAAACGAGAAGAACCGTTGGAGTATTGAGAGAGAGAGAGAGAGAGAGAGAGAGAGAGAGAAATGATAAAATACAAATAAGTGAGCGACTCAAATAGAGACGGGCTGGATACTTGGCACAAAGTGATGATAACAGATAGAGCAAAGCATTAACGTATTGGTGCTCATGGGGCAGTAAACGTAGTAGGAAAATACCATACACAAGATGATGGGAGGAATGAGATAGAGAGGTATTCCGGTAAAATATGGCACAGCGTGGTACAATTGTCTTGGAAAGATATATGCATACATTCAGACATATTTTTGGGGTTGCTTTATGTATTTTATTGCCATATATATGTATATATATATAGGGAAGAAATGACAGAAGTTTTTTTTATGTTGAGTGTTTAAAGCCGTAAAGCTTTCTAAACGATACTAGTAAAAGTATATATAAATATTTACATCTGCATATACATTGTTTATGTCTGTTTATATATATATATATAAATATATATATATATATATATATATATATATATATATATGTATACATACACATATATATGTATATATATATATATATATATATATATATATATATATATATATATATATATATATATATATATATATATATATATATATATATCTCCTAACAAGGACAACTGTTAAATGTTTCATTTATATAAACTAAAACATATATCATTATATATAATTTTATATCTGCATGCATACGTCTATATACACGAGTATATATCTATCGACATACACACACACACACACACACACACACACACATATATATATATATATTCTCTAAATGGCAGTTTGTAATATGCTATTACATATTTCCCCCTTAAAGGGTGGAATTCATTTTTCAAAATATGAAAATCCATTTCGTAGAGGATATTAAACTCGTGAGAAATAATTATTATTTACATCTTAGCTTCTAGAAGGCATTCCAAACACTGGAATATATCAAAAACTAGTTATTTGCCGCGAATTTTTCAGAAATACAGCTTTACTATAAAAGTGTCCAATAAACTAAAATGGAATAAAGCAGATAAGCAATCACCTTCAATTCATATTGTGAACGATTTAAGCATTCTTAGACTAAAAAAATGTGAAGATGGTATGTCAGGCTGAGTCAGTGGAGATTGTGTTAGTGGAAAATGCTAGGAGAAAGAGAGTGCGTTCTACTTCTATAATTGCTTGCTGGATAACAAAAGCTAATGGTATTTTCGCTTTTCATTATTTTTTTCTAAAAATTGAAGAATTGGTGTGACGCGAACTTTCGAATGGTTGGAGCCTAAATGTATTTCCTTGAATTCCTTTAAATGACTTTTTAGAAAAGAAACAAAAAAACTCATTTCAATGAAAGAGTGAAATATTCAAAACAGCGTTTAACAGCGAAATTGCAACGTTCAGGTGGAAGAGTCCATAGTTACGGAAGGAGAAACAAGAAAACCACACTGTTCATTTTAAAAGTAGATTGTTTGACATGGGATTCTGCGTCTTTTCATTTATGCGTTTGCTAGTGTGTTAAGAGATGTAGTGCTAAAGCATTACCTGATGACTGCGGTGTGCCAGAAGGTAAGGCCAGGAAAACTTTAAAATCTTCGTCTCTGCCCACAAATATGCATGTGGGTCGCCTTCAACTGGACACTGTGCTTCATTTCGCACCTGTGGGCGTGACTGGGGGTGGTTAGCAAACGTTTTTTTTTTTGTATGCAATGCATGTATCAATAAATGGAAAATCTGTGTTACTTATAGGAGAGCAAGTTGGAATACAATTTCCGATACAGGCTGCGTACCTTGTATCCAAAACTCTGAAGAACTGAAATGTTCTAAACTCTTAAATACCTCTTGTCACTGGCATTCCAGATGATGGGCACTCAACGTTGGTTTCATTTGAAATGCTCGCTCTTAACTTTTTTTGCTCTTTCCTACTAACTTTCATGTACAAAAAGTTAGTTATTTAAGCCTTGATTACAATGGAATCTATAAGTAATTAATAGTGCTGTTAAATCATAAATTAATACTACTGTATAATTAGGGATTATCATCATTGCATTTTCAGAGAGTAAGAATATTGTATACCTAAGAATTAATCAGTAAAGCCTTAAAATTACTGAGTTGTTTGCTTCAACGTGCATTTTGCACATCCAAAATTCTAAATTGCCCCTCAACATAGACAAATTGCTTGCTCGTGGGGTGAGCGCAACACATTAAGGATCACTGCTTTGAAAAGCTATCTAGCCAAAAAGAAATTATATATTGTGAAAAGGTAGAAATTATTTGCAAACTTGATAATTGTCATCACGGCGATATAAGAAGGATTCACGTTGATATCAGCATGTAGAGTGTAATTAAAATTGCAATTGATATTGATCGTATGTTGCCCAGAGCTTGTAAGGGAAAATGAGCTTATAACAATTCGACGAAGCTTTGATTATTTGCGACGAAGGAACTGATTAAGGAAAGTAGAGTGAAGGGAACTAGAATAATTCTAATTATTTCATGAAAGGTTAGCGGGCCAAAAAATTGGCAGAGAAGCGACACCAATTCCGCCTTTATCGTTAATCATTTCGTGTTTATTTCCGATTACATCATCACACGTCGAGAGAAGAATGTTCTTGTTATTGTTATTCTTAAGTTTCATTTCGAATTTCCTTCCTTATATTCCTTCTACTTCCTTTTATGTTTCCTCTTTTTCTCCTCCTCCTCCTTCTTCTTTTTGATCTCCTCCTACTTGTTCATCTTGTGATTCTGTTCTTTCTTCCTCTTCCTCTCTTGTTTCTTTTCCTTCTTCTTCCCCTTCTACAGCATGCACTCTTCAATCGTCATTCCCTTTCCTTCGTTCCTTCTTCCTCATATCGATCTATCTATCTATCTATTTATCTATCTATCTATCTATCTATCGATCAGTTTACATCTATCGCAGTCTTTCCATTATTTATCCAATTAATTGTTCATATCGATGTTTGTTTATATATATCCGTCTATCTGTCTATTCATCTCTTTCTCTCCCTCTTCCCCTCTGTGTCTGTCTGTCTGTCTGTCTGTCTGTCTGTCTGTCTCTCTCTCTCTCTCTCTCTCTCTATATATATATATATATATATATATATATGCTCATATCTATCAAAGTCTGTTCGAGTCGTTCTATCAATCTTAGTCTGTTCATATCTATGCATTCTAGCTATATCAGTCTGTTCATAGCTATCTATACATCCATCTTCGTATATCAGCCTCTTATTCATCCATTTATATCTATCATCTTTCTATCTCAAGCTGTTCAGATCTATCCATCTATCCCACGCTGTTTAGACACATCTATACATTTATCTGTTAAATACTGTACATATTTATCTCCCTAACTCAAGATGTTTATTTCCACGTATGCATATATATATATATATATATATATATATATATATATATATATATATATATATATATATATATATATATATATATATATATAATGTGTACTTTAGAGAGTGAGACAGACTCGGGAGTGAAGTTTTTGGTGGTAAGGTTTATATATATATATATATATATATATATATATATATATATATATATATATATATATATATATATATATGTTTGGTCTTTGTTATCACCATTAGTACTCGATGCAAATATAAATAATCCATTCCACTCGTTGGGTGTTTAATTAAATTAGACTTCCGTCGCCAGATTTCGCAGCAAGGTCACGTGACCTTATCATGTTGTCCATTGTTTTTAAGGACAATCGACAAATGACCACCTTTCGATGAAATAATGTCGCCGAAGAAGTCAATTAGAGTGGACAGACAAACGTAATGATAATCAAGCCCAACAACGATAATATAATTGTTTACTGGAGATGAGAAAACTATCTACATAAAAGACAGATAGATACAAACAACTTGTAGAAGGCTGACCAGATAGATAGATAGATAGATAGATATGAATAGTGCGATAGATAAGGATACTGTAATAGATAAGAAGAGCATCAGATGGAGAGAATAACGAGACTGTGCTTGAATAACGAAGCTGAGCCCGTGTAAGCCGAAGTACGGTGCGCATGAAATCGATATCTTTTTCTGTGGTTCAGTAAAATCGTTAATTGAAAAAACGAACATCGCATTTATTTGAAATTTTTTTTTATGAAACTGAATAAAACGGCTACCATATCTTTTCGTAAGCTGACTAAAGTTCGTGGTCAATAATGCAAGTCGAGAGGATATCGATGATGAAGAGTATTGTGGACTATCATGCTATATCACAAACAGCCAAGGATGTTGAAAGCTTGTGTGAAAATCTCTTTCAATGGTAAATCCTATAATGTATGCCTATCGCTCTTCCACGTGCATCTTCTTATCCAATGTTGAAAGAAAATGTCGTCGTCGTCGTCATCGTGTACGCTTCATAGTTATACGGTCAAGAAGCGCGCAATCCAAACTCAGTAAACTTTACAATCATGATCCAATGCTTCTAAGTCAGAGGGGTTTTTTCTCGACTTATTTCCGTATTCAAGCAATCCTTTGTTATTTGTCTTCCTGCTGATCTTTAAATGGACTGTTATATTCAGCTAGGGTCTTCCTGGTGGATGTTGATAATGATAGTCTTAGTAGGTGTCCCAGACAATTAGACCGTCTATTGCTGCGTTACATTACTTACCTATATATATATATATATATATATATATATATATATATATATATATATATATATATATATATACATATATATATATATACATACATATATATATATATATATATATACATACATATATATATATATACATACATATATATATATACATACATATATATATATACATACATATATATATATATACATACATATATATATACATACATATATATATATACATACATATATATATATACATACATATATATGCATACATACATATATATATATATATATATATATATATATATATAGCTTCCACAAAAAATAATGATGAACAGATAAACAAACACCCTAGATGTGAATCAACTGCGTGGATAGGGAGATTTTATTAATGGCTACTCAACAGAGAACCACAAACACGCAATAAATCAGATCATCGAAAAAGATAATAGAATACAACAAACCACTTGTTTGACTCTTGATGATTATGAAATACCATTTGACTTGGTAGATCATTCAGTAGTTTTCAGACCAAGGGCAAAGTATCAATAAGAATTACGTAAATATTATTGAATATACAAACAAAAGTAGCACCGTAATCATTTATAAAGATATAAACAAGATAAAAAAAATTGTAAAAGGACAAGGTGATATCATTCCGCCTTGACAATTAATGGTGAACCTTGAGAGCACCTGACGGGAAATAGGGTGGGAAAGCTTGAGAGTCAACAAAACGCGGAATATTCGAACCATTCAAGGTTTTGTGATGATATTGCATTAATACCAGAAACAGTGAATGGTTTACAAAACATAATAGACGATCTAAATAGAGAAACCAAGAAACAGGATCGAAGATGTTCAGAAAAAAAAGTAAAAATCAAAGTTCAACGATAATGTCCTGAATGAGACAAAAAGTTGAAGGTCAAAATCTGCAAGATGTCACGGAATACTTTTTCTTACGTCATGCGCTAGGAAAAGACTATGAAAGTAAAATGAAGCGACTTATGAAGATAGGTCTGAGAGCATTTGATAAAAGTGGAGACTAATTGAAAAGCATTGAGTCAATATGCATATAACGTAAATTGTACAATCAAGGTATTAAACCAGTTTTGACGTACGGATTTGAAACATGAAAACTAAGTAAATCACTTGAAAAGAAACCGAGAATAACCCAAAAAGCGATTGGAGGAGCAAAGTGAAAAATAACATTAAGAGATTGAAAAAGATCACAAATGATCGGAAAAACGAACCAAAGCAAGGGACATCATAGAAATATTCAAGGGGCAAAGATGGAGGCTGGATATTAAGCAAAAAGTAAAGATAACAGGAGGTGCAAAAGGTTAACAGATCAGTGTCCCGAAAAAAAAGTAAGAGAAGATCAGACAAAAAATAGATATGAGATAGGTACGTTTGCTGGTAAGACATGGCGGGGGTTATCACATTCACGGTCGACATGGACGGACTGGTATCTGCTGCTGATGATGATGGTTTCTTTAATATGTAAATTCAATAGTTTGTGGGCAGTTCTCTTATGGAGATCATTATTGTCCAATTCGTTTTGCTTTTGCCATTGTCTTATCGAAAGGATTGAAAAGCTTTCGAATAAGCTGCAACTTTATTGCCTTTACGGATCGACATCTCTTCATAGGTCACTTGACGAACGATGTGTCACCGTCATTGTCTAAAAGCTGAGTCTGTTTGATAAGATGTAATAATGCTTGCCTAATTGCATCAGGAAAGATGCTCTGGGGGATCTGGATATGCCGAGATTTGAGATATAAAAAATACCCAAGAACGTGAAGGAGAGAGAGAGAGAGAGAGAGACAGAGACAGAGACAGAGAGAGACAGAGAGAGAGAGAGAGAGAGAGAGACAGAGAGAATTGCACTTTGAATCCATACAGTTCGTTACAGGATGGAGAAGGTGTGGGTGTTAGGACACGAATATTCGGGGGCAAGAAAAATATGTTACTGAAGGAGAAAAAGAAACGAGAAAGAAAAGAAAAAAGGTATGAAAAATGAAGAAAAAACGAAAAAAGAGAAAAGAAGAAAAAAAGAAAGAAGAATAAGAAAAGAAGAATAAACAACAAAAGGAAAGAAAGAGGGAAAGAGAGAAAATAAGAATAAAGAAGAAAATAAAATAGAAGAAAAAAAGGAAGCAAAGAAGCATAAGGAAAACAAGGAAAAGAGAAGAAAGAAGAAAACAAAGACGGATAAAAGAAAACGAAGACGGAAAATGAAGAAAAAGAAAAAGAGAAACGAGAAAGCAGAAAACAGAGAAGAAGAAGAAGAAGAAGAAGAAGAAGAAGAAAAGAAGAAGAAGAAGAAGAAGAAGAAGAAGAAGAAGAAGAAGAAGAAGAAGAAGAAGAAGAAGAAGAATTGGGGGAAATGGATATAATTGAATGAAAAGGTGAAGGGGAAAAAAGAAAGAGGCTACGAGAGAGACAACGCTACACTGTTTAATTCGATTATTAACGCAATGCAACTTACGAGAATTTGAACCTCGTCTGACTGGGAAATGTTCTTAAAAACCTTCTAACCGTTTGAAAAAATAGAAATATTGCTGTCCAATCAAAAAGCAGTTAATAAAAAAAAACCTTTTGTTTCTAGCCGATTTGCATAGATGAATGGAGATTCAACTT
The DNA here is from genome assembly GCA_963457665.1 of Thysanoteuthis rhombus. Lineage (NCBI taxonomy): Eukaryota > Metazoa > Mollusca > Cephalopoda > Oegopsida > Thysanoteuthidae > Thysanoteuthis > Thysanoteuthis major. The sequence continues at coordinate 2,411,742 of OY735212.1, read as the reverse complement.
TTTATTGAATCAACGTCATTTCTTTTAGAGAACACTGCATCTACTTAAACCAATTATCTCGCTTTTGCACCCATGACTTTTGGTGAGTCTGAATTTCTGCTAGATTGAACATTCAATTCAACACCATCAATTAAACGCTCAGGTCATATTTGCCAGTAGCTGATTACGTGATCGGCATTTCAACTATGTTCTGCTCATGAGGATTGTTTACCCGAAGCTTTAGTGTCCTTTCAATCAAATTCCTTTTTCTACATCTGCTGGTGGTAACGTTCACACACACGCATAAGTACACACACACTCACAAACACACACACACACACACACACACACATGCAATTTTCTTCATCTACTGCTGGTAACGTTCATATACACACACACACACACACACACACACACACACGCAAGCGCGCTACATGATCCCAAATCTAGTCCGGGGGAGTTAAAGACTCAAGGGAGGAATGAACACAAACTGTCTCCCCTGTAGTTTGAACCTGATTCGCCGATTTAGTGCCGCCAGATATTTTTTGCTGCTTAAGACCAAATTTGTATGGTCGTGGGACCAAATTACATGACTTCGGTAAACCCCCGCCCCCATCAAATAACTTCAATGCTACCACGAGACCCAATGTGTGTGGTCTTTGGACCAAATCACATGGATTAAGTACCAAAATAATGAAATCACTTAAAATCTATCTTCAGTTCCAATGTGTGTGGTCTTTGGACCACATTTGTAAAGTCTCACGACTAAATTACACAGGTTCAATATTAAAATAATCATGCACAATAAAATACATCATTTATACATTGTTTGGGGACCAAATTAAATAGCTTCGATACCACAATAATCGATTAATCTAACATCATTAATCTGACCAAATTTGTAGGTATTTGGACCAAATTAAATAGTTCCAGTACCAACATAACCAAAAAACTTGAAATCCATCATCACACTAAGTTTGATTGGGCTTGGAACCAAAATGAATAACTTCTGTAGCAAAATAATCAAATAACTTATAATCCACCATCAGAGTGTGTTTGCATGGGAAATGGATTTAAATACACTTTTTATATTTATTGTTCATGTGTACTTACGACGTACATTTAGCAGATTTAATACTAAACCCTTTAAAACTAAATCCTTATTCTCAGAACAGAAGAGCTTTGTTCAGAAAAAAAATCGCCCAAATTTTCTCTTGAAAAGTAGCAAAAGGCAAACCTTGGCCAATTCCATTTTCCGAGCTGCTTACTGCCAGGTCACATCCCATTCTTTTATGCTTTATTTGGCAAACTATATCTCGAATTTTCTTTCATTATTTATTTTTCAACAATTTCCTTTGGAGTTCTATTTCTTTGTTGTCTTCCTCGAATCGTCAAGAAGCAGAAATAAACGGGAAATTAAGCTCGATTTCAGGAAGATTAAGAAAATTGGTTCTCAAATTATCTTTAGTGAATCCAATACTCTAGCAAAGATTGCAAATTAATTAGATCCACCAGTTGTTGCATCTTTTGCTCAACCGTTTTTTAAGCCAACATAGAAAGAAAAAAAATTACATCAGCAAGAAACAGTGGGTTCGATTACTATCCGGAGACATCGACAGCTCCACCGTCTGATATTTTGGCCAATATACACATTAGGTTACATTATGATACAATGAAATGATGATATTATTGTTAATCCACACTAAAAGCTAACGGATTTAATTTCAAAGTACGGAGGCCTGGAAAAAGAATTTAGTTGCATTTATTTTTTTTTTCTCAGTTTCTGGTTATTTATTTGATCTTATCTTATTGTTTCTTCCTTTTCTTCTTACCTTTCCCATACTTTCTACCGGCTTCACCTTCTTCTTCTTACTTTCTTCTTCTTCTTCTTCTTCTTCTTCTTCTTCTTCTTCTTCTTCTTCTTCTTCTTCTTCTTCTTCCCATCTTTTCCAACATAATTTCCTCTGGCAGCATCATCTGTGTTTTAACTAACGTCTTCACTATATTTTGTAACGAACCATATAGATCTGAAGCGAAATAATCTCTATCCTTCACGTTCCAATATTTTTCCTATCCAATCTCAAACAATTTATTGATCACTGGAAGTATAAATCCCGATTTTATAAGGCAAAAGTTATTACATCATGTCGAACCAACTCCGATTTCAGACAGCTTTCAAAGAGTTGAACAGGTCATCGGTCACCTGACCTATAATGAAAGGAGAAGTTGCCCATGAATGACAGATGTAATAAGGTTTGGTGATAATATGAGGGCTTTTCGTTTTATATTGGAAAAATGTGCAAGGGAGCGTGCAAATAGACCGAAACTTCTGTTCTATTTTCTCGTTAGACCGGATTAGAGACGTCTAGTTTTGACTAACTTCATACAAAAGAACCCCATTTGATAATAATGCAGCATCTGCCACAGCAGAATGCATTTTTTTTTAATGTATTTGCAAACGCTAGTTTATTTTTGCTTATCGTTTCGAACGCTAAATCTATGATAAATGTAAAGACATTTTACACATCATCTCTTTTGTATGAAAAAAGACCTAAGTAGTGGTCAATTCTACTAATCCCATCATATCTTACCGTTGTAACATTTAGTTGCCTGTAACAATTCGTTTTCCGAACGGAACATTTTCCTTATTTAAAATAGTAAATCACACAGAAACAAAGTCCAGTAGTTTTTTGTTGTATTTTTTTGTTGGAGAGGAGGGGGGCTTAATTTATGCAAAAGCCACACAATAATGCGTCTCACATAACCACGCAAATTATTTTCCCCGCTTGATTTGCATATGGCAGGTGACCTCTCTCGTCGAAGAATGTTGATTATTCTCAGGTTATGTCTTGATTCTATTGCTATAAACATCAACTCGTCTTCTAGACAGTTAACCTTTGCTCAAAAAGAAAGTATCCAGCATGAAATTTCACTAGCAAATTTTTTAAACGTTCGATTATTCGCACTACCTCCCCTATGAACTGCAAGTGTTTTTCGCTGAAATAGCATTTTTCCTCTTCTTTAAATAAGAATACACGATATACCCAAAAGTGTAGTCTATTTTCTTCCATTTTGTTTCACCACTATTTCAGAAATAGGAAGTGATGCAAGTGAAAACCGATGAGAACGTCTCAAAGCGTCCATAAAGACGTTCGTTGGTCTTTTTCTCTCGTGGCTCATTTGGGATATACATTTTTATCTAGTCTCAGTTGCATTGTGTATCCATTGATTGATTAACCATTTGGATGTGTGTCTTTAAGCCTAGGGTCCGGAAAGGAGGCGGCACGGAAGCATCATATGAAATTTGCTAGACATATCAATCATCACTTTGAAGTTTTCCAGGTCAGCGGTTCTTGAGAAATCTAATAAAAATAAATAAAGCATCTACTATCATATAGATTTAGATGTAAAGTATCTATATTAGCAAACCCAGAACACTTTGAAGTTGTGGTTTTCACGACAAACGGAAAATCATATCACGTGGCTATAATGGCGGACTGCTCCACACACTCCAAAGTCAAATTGTGCACCATTAAGTCGGACACTGCCCTAGTATTGGTAATCTGTTCTCTGAAATGAAAATAAAAAAGTGCTGTGATTGATGATACTCTACATGCAGTACATCATACTGAGTAAATGCGAGTCAACGTCAATTACAATGAAGGATTGGGCGGGAGCAATGTCAAGAGGGTTCCTTACAAAAGCTTTCACTGGGGCCCTGATTGTAGATAATCCGTCATAGCGAAGGTCACAAAAGTAATTCTGTAAAAATTCATAATAGAACAAAAAGAAGATTCACAATTACAGCCAACAACTACAGTGTGAAAAAAATCCCATCGAATAATAAATATGGTCAAAATAAATTCTATTTATGATATCCCTGGAGTTTTCCACTGGAAAACATTTAAAATACACTGAAAACATCTAGAAATATCTAGACTCTGGAGAATCTAGATGTTATTGATACATTTGTCGAAATAAGGCCCGAGGGCATCAAAAATGCTTCTTTTTTCTTTTTTTTCGAAAATTAGGATTGGACTAGTGGAGTACTGATGCCAATTTTCAAGTTTGTGGAGAGTGCAGCATGGCCGGGAGCGCTGGAACACACACAGACACGAACATCTTTGATGGCCACGGTCGTTCAATCCGTCGACATCTCCGATGGCTACGGTTGTTCGATCTTAATATTGCATCTAAAGGAGACAAAAGAGCGATGAGATAAGTAACGGTGGACACAATATTATTGTACCTGTTGGGGACGTCGCTAAGTCACACTTCGTAATGGCAGTCCGGCTAAGAAAACTTGATAACAACCAAAAGAAAGACGAGTTCTGTCGATCCTGAGGCTCGTGGAAGAAGACGTGAAATGCTTCCATAATTATAAGGGAGAAGAGCAGTATAGGAAAATGAAAATTGACAAATATAGATACGTACATATTAAATATGAAGTGGGAGAGAAACAGCTTATGAGAGTAAGAGAGAAATTCGTGCTAAAAGGGTGACAACTGATATTACAACAGCTGATACGTGTAGACCACGAGTTGGACTTCGTTGTAGTATCAAGACAGGGGTTTGAAAGGAAACAATCTTTAAATCTAAACAAGTAATGAATAAGGAAGGTGCTGGCAAAGAATTGGAGATTTTTCATATCAATGCACACTCATTGGGAAACTAAATCTCAGACTCAAGATGTGTTGCTTACAAGTATAAAATAACATGTACTACGGAAGCACATTTATCTGCAATGAGTTTAGACCAACTTTTAAATATTTGGGGAAAATAGAAAAGACGAATGAGTTTTTGGAGGATCGATATCATATAATCATAACTGTCTGAGTGTTTCTAAACTAGATTGATTTGAAAAATCAGAATCATTAGCGATAAGAAGATAATTGTTTCTCATGACAAATTTTAAACCTAATGTGTTTACAGATCTCGAAATCTAACAAAAAAAAAATCAAATTGCTGCTACAATTAGATAAAGTACCATTTACGTCGGCTCAGTTAAAAAATATAATGGTTTCGGATTTTAATTTGCCTGATATTGATTGGGTTAATGGTATTGTTCTCTCTCCAACAGATTCCATTGATCAAAAATTGGTCATGCGAAATGACTATTTAGACTTGTTTACAGCAGAGGGTTTGTAATGGTACCAGATGTAAAGTAGAGGGAATTATTTACAAAACAGCCATATGGAATTAAGTTTTCGCAAACAAAGAGTATTTAATAGGTGATGTGAATTCAATAGCCCCATTAGTAAAATGTAACCATGCATGCATAGAAATAAAAATAAATCTTCGATCTAATACTGAATGTATAAAGAGTAAACCGAGAAACTGAGATCTAAAGCAACAAAAAGGGAGATGATATTGACTAGTTCTATAGTTCTGCAGCAAACCTAAATGTTCAGGCTATGTTGGATGAACTGAATAATAAAATACAATCAATAATTGATAGCGTGCTTAAAGTCATTTCAAAAGTTTCCAGACAAGTTGATCCATTAAGAAAATTGCCCTAGGACAAAAGTAGATTAACTTGTTAAGAGAAAATGAAAAGACAAAACATGGACAATTTTCGTTAGGAATCCTTGGGTTAACTGCGATTAGGAGCATTTTGACACGGAGGGAAAAAAACAACGATTTATTCAATATTTTAATATAAGAAGAGAAAAGAAAGAAGGAAATGAGAAAAATTGTGAAGTTTTGAAAAACATAATCCAAATCGTCGGACTTATCTGTTTGAAGGAGAGTTCCAGATAACTTGAAGTGTGTTATTTTCCGTTTTTAGTGTCAAACGAATTTTCTGGATTGAAACTGGTAATGTTATTTGAAAAAGTCTGGCAGAGGTTATGGAGTTTCTGAAAGTCTTGAAAATTAGTATTTCTTAAGGGTTAGATAAAATTATATCTGGTGGCAGTGGTTGAGTCAATCCTGCTTATTTTTTTTACGGGAAAGACTCGCGATTTTGGTAGCATTTTTTGGTCCGGCACAAGTTCCTAATGATCGGTCACATGACTTTCTCGGTGCTCCTCATTAGCCGAATTTAGCCAATGAAACAGTAGTTTAAATCCCTGAACATTTCGAGATGGCGTAATTGGAGTTTCTTGGACCGTGAATAAATACCAATACTCTATGAGTTATGCTATGTATGGAAACCTTTCAAACAACTTTAAATAGACAAAATGATGAGAAAAGGTAAAATTTCAGGAAAGGTTTGACTGAAACCTGTAATAAAAGTGAGATGAATAACAAAATGAATGATTTGCACATTTTGAAATAGTGCCCTGGGACGGCAGTCGATTTGTTGGACAAGACAAATCTTGGAAACTTTTAAAAGTCAAGCCAAGTATTTGAAATGTTCAAACATCTTTAAACAACATCAGTTGAAGATGTAAGATTATTGTCAGGTGTGGATCAAAAGCAGATGAAAACTGAAGGATGGGACCTAACAAACTACATTCTAAGATTTCATTTTTTTTTATCAACAAAAGAGGGTTCAACCCCATACATTTACCCAATCATTACAAAACTGCTTCTCTGACATGCATCTTATGTAAAGTCTTTTAAAAGTGAAATTAACAGGATTTTAAGAAAATTACAGTAACTTGTAATCAACATGGATTCGTCCAAGGAAAATCAACATTATAAAAATGGAAAAATTATTGATTGATATCATCTAACAGAGTGACACCACTGATATTTTATGCTTTGACATTTGGTAAGGCTTTCGAAACTGTATCATGTTGGACATTAATGGAAATGAAAAATGTTCGATCTGTAATAATGTAGTGAATATCGTGAAAAATTCTTTGTCTAATAGAACTATGAGAGTAAAAGCAGGTAGTACCTACTCAGAATCACATAATGCATCCTCTGGTGTCTCTCAGTCTTCGGTATTGGAATCATCGCAATTTCTGATTTTTTAATAAAAGATTCGGCAGAATGTATAAGATCATTTTCGAATACCCAAGCAACCTTACAAATACTCAAGTAATCTCAAATTTGCAGACGACATCTACCTTTTTGTTGAGAATCTCCATAGTCTCCCATCGATGGTGGACAGGCTGCACGGAGAAAGAAAGAAAATGGCCTCCACGAATTTCAGTAAAACAAATGTCGTGTACAACGAATATTTTGAAAACAAAGACACAACAACCAAAATCAAAAATGCAGAACTGGAAAGTAAACCACAAATCTCCATGACCAATGCATCTTCCTGATAGTCACCCGTGGAGCTAAAATATTGAACCTAACCAAAAGACTGGCCTTTAAACCGACAAACATTCGACGTGCACAAGAGAAAATCATGTTCAACATCACATGGAGGTATCAGAAGACAACGTAGTAGAAAAGAGGAAATACAGGTGTCTGACATATCGTAGAATCCATAAAAAAAGCTTAAATTGCAATGGGTTGGTCATGATGTCAAAATGCCAAATGATGTGACGCCTACGGTAGAGAGGTCTTGGCAATTCTGAGAAGGTCGTTGTCCAACGATGGACACTGAGAGGCTGATGATGATAAGATCATTTGTTCAATTATTCACTGACAATACCATATTACTCGTCGGGCCGTCATTGCAAGGTATTTTACAAGACTATCTAAATAGTTTGTCAAAGTAATAAGAAATTTGGAAATTAGAATTTAATGAAAGAAAGTTCAAAGTACCACATGTTGGTTCCTAAAATACTAAGTTTGAATATAAATCTAGCAATAAGCCGATTGAAATGAAAAAATTACACAGACAAGTGACTCAGGAGTGTTTTTTTTTTGTAATAATAATTCTTCTGATTCTAAAAGTCATATTTCATCGATGATGTCGAAAGCGAATAAGAAAATTAGATGATAGTCTATATTTTCTCAAGGGATGCATCAGTTTACTAACGTCATTGTACTGTGCAAATGATGCCGCACAACCAGGCACGGGGGCGGATATAGATTCAAATAGATAAGAGCAAAGATAGAACTTTCCGATAATGTGGACGGAAAAGAAGATGAGGGAAGAGGAAAGAGTTTATTTTTATTTCTTCAAGAATATGCTTGCATAAATTGGGGAGTGTCTTATATGCTGTGAAATACTGTAATCATTTTTATTCGTATTTTCTTTCATCTGAAATTATTTCCGTTGCATTTACCAAGACCATCAATCTACAGCAATAAGTAAACACCATAAATGTGAGACAGAGCATGTTCTCTAAGTAGGACTCGAACTCGAGAAGCTGCCTGTGTATAGCCCTCTTCTATCGAATTTGCTACAAAAGTTCTTACGGCTGACAGAATCTAATCCTTAAACTCATCTTTCATCTTTCCCCGATCATTAAGCCCCACATTTGTAACTGTTTTAGTAGTAGTAGTAGTAGTAGTAGTAGTAGTAGTAGTCACATTGATTTATTATTTCATGATATGGAGGTGGAAGTGCGATTGGTGTTGTAGTTGCAGCACAAACAATGGAAATGATGATCCGAGCTCAAGATTCGGACGGGGTTGTTTATGCTCATTTGGTAAAGGTATGAATGTATAACCCATCCCCTTAGCACTGGCTAAAATAGAAAGACAGTGCAGATTTTCTATCCATGGGAAGGCAACGAGTCCAGGAGAAGGATAACTCGTCCATATCCTTTGTGATTGATATGAAACCTCATCCAGATCTTCAGGTGAACCATTTCGATCTTCCTCTTCCTTGATCATTCCCTCATCCTGCTACTACGACTACTCCGTTCGGAATCCCTTTGAAATCTGAAATCGTTTTTTATTATAAAACTCAATCAGGCCTGTCTCTTCCTCTTCTTCTATTCTTTATATCGATAAGAGATCCCTTGCTAAAAAGTTTGCCACTAGACTGCTAGTAAATTGAGGCAACTATATGGACAGATATTGACGTAAAGTTGGTGGGCACATCGTTGAACTTATGGTTCTTGTTATTGATATTGGTCTCCTCCTATCAATGTTGAACAGAATATCTGAAAAATACAGTAGCATATGAGAATTTGCTATACCGAATGATACCATACATACCTACTTGAATCTTGCTTGATATCACCCAGTCAGGAATCGCTACATTCTACAGATCAATATCTACTCAAACACGTGGTAAGGAATGTGACACAAGTTTTGTTTTTAATGTCGATACTTTCAAATGTCCAAATAGCATTTCGGTATTAAATGACAAAATCCGAAAATCTAATGGCCTCAACGTTTTAGTGTAATGAAGAATACCCTATGGAGGAAAAACTGATGATTCATTCTACGACTAATTCTCTTTCTCTTTATATATATATATATAGTGTGAGACGAACAACTAGGTTTTTAGAAGAGTCTGGTTAGTCCTTCAATAAAAACTGTCACGTGATCGATGTCTTTCGGCAGCATGCACTGATCTGGATGATCAATTAAAAAAATTGAAAAATGTCAAACGAATAAATGGATTTCTCTTCCTCGTCTTTTATTCAGCGGTGATCACCAAAAATCGATTTAAAAAAACAAGCAGGAACGCTGCCAGAGACCAAGTAGGGGTCGATTTAGCATACACTCATATTGTAAATCACCGCCCCCGACTAAAAACCTATTTTACTGAAGAATTCACAAGTAACAAAAAAAAATGATTTTCCTAGACATAATAAGGGGTACTTGCCGAATTGCTTCTTTGACGCGCTCTGTACATTCGACGCATTGATAGGTAGACAAACTTACTTGAAAACTGAAGAAATCCATATTGAAGGTTTTAGTGACAGTTCTGGGTGACGGTTTTTAACTATACATTATTCATTAGTGAAGTAGAAGCCTCGCTCCTGAAAGATAGAAAAAATTCTGGGTTTGCTAACAGTCTGAAATACTGACTTAATGGACTCCGTCTAAACTCAACAAACACGAAGCTGTACAAAACTTCTCCAACAATAACAATGGCTTATGTCGTAATATGCTGCAACTGTAAAGAGTGCCCGATACATTTCAAAATGTTTACCTAAACTGAGTAATAAACCTTCAAAATTAAGAGGATTTTGCCCGAAGACTCTTGTTTTTTGTACATTACAACTCTATGTTCAATCGTATTTTGAAATCTTTTGATTTTTTTTTGTTTTATAACCAAATTCTATCAGTTTTGAAAGTTTATGTGGTACAGTGGGGGATTACTATTCATATAAAGGTTTATAAATTTCTGACTCAGACCCTGGGTAGTCTCATATCCACCAAAAGGTACTTTTCCAGCCTAAAAGTTCCTTAAAATAAGCATAGTAAAATCAACTTTTTGAAATACTTTTCGGATACTTTTCATACTCACTGTATTTGACCTGTATCGATCAGAGATGAATAAGTCAATGGAGACGGATTGAGACAATGCACAGAAATGCCAGCACATTGCACAGAAATATTCAGCTCTTTTGTGGCTCAAGCAGTTACGTAAGACTGTCCATTACGGGATCTTTTCAAATAGCACATTGCAAATATGAATTGTTCGAAATATCATTCAGACTGACATTCTCAACAATGTTGAGCCCATCTCTAAAGGTCGTAACATAAGGAGAAAACTATGACAGCGTGGATACACGAACGAATTACACTGCTTAACATTGTTATATCTGTGTGTTGCTACGTGACAAACATTGTATTATGAAATATACGTGCCCTTAGATTCTACCTTTTTATCAATAGGGCGACACCCTTTATAAATCATCCTGTTTCCCTTTATTATAGCAAAAAATGACCCTGGGTGGAGTGGTACCTCTCATAGCGATGGACTCTTATGAAGAAATTTCACTGAGGAATTAGCCAATCTGCTAATTTTATCTCACTCTTCTGACAAGTGTGTTTCACTCATATGGCAATTGTGTCTCACTCATCTAACAACTGTGTCTCATTTAGCAGCCTTTATGCAATAGCAGATCTTGTTCACTGTAGGAGGGATGATTAACTAAGTGGAATTTGCCAATTTACCGATTGAATCTCTCTTATCAATCGTGTTTCACCAAACTGCCAATTGTGTTCTAGTCATCTGACAATTGTGTCTCGCTGATTCGCCAATCATGCCTCACTCATCAGACAATTGTGTTCCACTCATCTGACAATGGATTCTCACTCATCTGTCTTTATTCAATAACAAATTTCACAAAATTTTAGGAGGACCCTTCGAGGAGCCCTGCACCCTAAAATTTCTAGCTGGTCTTAAGAATATATTCCTATTCAACCAGCACGCGGACTGAAGACTTTTAAGTCCACGGATGAGCAGTGATACCTTTGTTGACCATCAGAGTTCCATAGCTTCCAGATTGTTAATAGCTTCATTAAATATCAAAGGGGTTAACCCTCTAGGAACCAATCCTCTTTGGGCTTCTAATCTCTTAATTCCGGCCAATCGCTGTTCATTTTACAATTAAAGCCATCAACCAGAACTGTCAACATAGGTTTCTTCAGTTTTAAGATTGGTTTGGCTAGTTGGCTGTTAAGGTATATATCACGCGTACAGGCCGTATCAATAACTGAAAATCTGAGCATTCACTCTATATCATGTCATAAAAAACGGTTTCTTTTTTTAAGATTCCTTCCCTGAATAGTTTTGTTTTTGCAGGGGGGGGGGCTCGATTTGCATTGTAAGTTTCAGGTGAATTGATCCTTAGTTTGTTCCCGGCAACATTCATGCTTGTTTTGTTTGTTTGTTTTTGTTTTTGTTTTTTTGTTTTTTTTAAATTTGAACGTTTCTCAAGTTATCATTGCTCGACAAAAAGAAGTAACATATCCAATGATCAGCCCTCTTTCATTTTTGAAGTGATCACCCCAACACGATTGCTGCCAAAAACGCAATTTCATATTGTGTGACAAACCAGGCCTGTCTTTGTTTCTCTTCAAATGATATCAAAAGGCATGGTGAACGCCATTTATTGGCTGGACATAAAAATTGTAACCTTGTAAAGCAGTATGCAGATCTAAAGAGACAAGAATTGTAATTTGATTTCCATTATCTGCTCATCATCTGGGGAACGGACCGTTGCCAGATCTGCCGTAAAAAAGGAGAATCATAATCAAAATATCGGGAGGGATAGATTTTCAAGAAGAACAATCAAAAGCTATCGTGTACTTTTTGTTTTCAAAATTGACTAATTTCATTTCTAAACCCCATTTGAAATATCGAGATGTGAACAGGGATACATTTGGATTCCATACATGAGATCAACAAGGGTTCAAATTCACCTGATTAAAAATACTAGAATGAATGCAGAATCCCAAATGCATATGGACATGTATAACTGTTTACATCTTTGTATTTTGGATTGGGTGTAAGATATAAAAAAAGGATTAATGAAAAAAAAAGGTGCAAAATAATTATTAGAGTACTGTACCTTAGAAACTTTCTTAACAAAGGCGATCCATTCCACAAAACGTTTTGTAAGATGGAAATCCGTTTAGTGAATAAAACATTTCAATTATTCGTAAAAAAATATCTGCTCCATAGAATCTTAATAATGACTCATTACTTTATAAATAATGCATAGATATTGTTAATTATGCAGATAACGCAATAAATGAATGAATTATTTATCATAATTGACCAAATGACCCTCCATCTGTCTGTCTGGAAGTAAATGCCAAGATACTAGATATAGATTTAAATAAATATCAATGAAATCTTGAAGTTTTATGAAATTTCATAATTTTTCTTGCAAACTGAGAACCCATTTCTCTTGGAAACTGAAAAAAAATGTAGATGACTGAGACAAGAGTGAGATAAAATTGGCTATCAGTTAACGAGTAAGACAGAATTGTCAGAGGAAGAATAGGTATGAGAGAATAGACACATGATTGAGACAGAATTGACAGATGAGTGGACCAGAATGACAAATGTGATCGATAAAGGCATGAGTGAAAATGAATTATATAAATACACCAGAATTAGACACAGACGAACCGGAATGGGTACAAAAGTGAGAAAGAAATGAAATATAAGCGAGACAAAATTCAGAGATGAGTGAGACAGAATTGGCAGTTGAGTATGAGAGAATATGTCTCTACGATGGACACAGAAATTGGTTTCAACGTTAGACATTCATTTTCAGTGGAGGTTATGCGTTTAGAAAGGCAATCTCGTTTTCTAGTTCTAGCAAGGTCGGGGAATATTTTGCATTCAACTTCTTTCGATTCTTTGTCATAGTTGCTGATGAGAAATGTCAAACCGTGGTTAATAATTAAGAAGATCAGTGTCAGGCCTAGTATCACGGTGAAATAGATATTTTGACACAAGGAATTTGGGAAAACAGATACAATGAAATGCACAAATAATAGACAGGTTATTAATGTCTGGAGACCCCTCAACATTTTGAGTCCCAAATAAGTTTGACACAGTTTGAATTGACCTAATACATTGTATACCTACAATAAAAGGTTGGTATGGAAAGCAAATCTTTTGTGGTGGTTGTGGTGGAGATTTGCAATTCTTGCTGGCTGTTTATTTCCAATAGCTTATTGACCTGGTGGTGTATCTAGGTTAAAGTCCTAGATATCATTTCAGGTTCACAATCTTTTATAACATTCCGTGTCGGTAAAAAAAAGTTTACTCCCTACGTATATAATGGTTTTCCTTTGATGTCTGATTTTATTCAATGAGTTTCAACCAGAGACCTAGGGCAGGCAACTATGTTACAACTCAATAATCACTGTCAAATCATATTTATCAAAATTTCATATTTCATACACAAAGATCATTATCTAATACCACAAACACAGAACATAGTTGTCTATAAGATTGGTGTGCAATCATTTATTCTTGAAAAAAAAAGACTACGTTTGAATTATGAAGTTATATTACAATGTATTTTTACAAAAACATACTATCTGGCGCAATCTTTTCTCTTTAGTAACGAGCATAAGATTATATCTCTTATGTTGATATGGTTATCCATTGTTTGAATCTTGAACTCAAAAATAATTTGTGTGTTTCATACCACATTTTGATCTTTGTATATACCATTAATTTGGATGTTCGAAATGTGACCACTTGCACAGTTCCTGGTGAATCTCCTTCCCCTTCCTAATCGTGCTCGCTTCTGCATTCCTTCTGCTTTAGTTTACAAAGTTAATTCCAATGACGTTGTTTTGGACTGCTATAACGGTCCATTTGGATTCTGTAATCATAATCATTATCATCATCATCAGTAGTAGTAGTAGTAATATATAAATGTAAGACGAACCATTTTTATGAGTAGACAGTGATAGACGACAGGATCTGAAAATCACGACAATCACAGTCGCCAGATTTTGCTCGTTGCATTAGGCCGACGGCCTGGCTTCGTTATACTCAAACTAGCCATCAATTACAACACAAAAGGACGCTTTCATTGATATTATACATCAAAGTTTCCGCTCCCCGGTTCAAATCTTTTCAATGCCGAACCTTTCGTCAGGAGGATTTTCAATGATCGTCTCCGGGATATTACTCAAATTTAATGAATAGAACATCAAAAGTTCTGTCTGTTTCTATGAAACCCATCGTCTGAAATATTATGCAAGTACTGAGTAAACTAATGAAAAGGTTCTACTTCAAAGCAATCGAAGCTGACCGGGTTAATAATGGTGTTAATGTAGTTATTGGTGTGTATCAATGAGAACTAGAAGAATAGGTTTATAGAGATATTCATCTACATCTCTATCTCTCTCTCTCTATCTCTCTCTCTCTCTCTTTCTATCTCCCTCTCTCTCTTTACGTATTGATGCTATATTCTCTTTCCCTTTCCTCTCACTCTTTCTACCGTTTTCTGTATCCCGGACTCTTCTATCTCTAAGCATTTCTGTCTGTCTGTGTCTCTTTTTCTATCTCTCTCTATCAATCTATCCATCACACCAATTGACCTTCAAACCTGGCGAGACCAGGGAACGAAACCCAAACTCAGTAACTGATTTAAAGGTGGAAACTGGAACATAAATGGACACATCATATCCGCGCAAGAAACTAGTCGTGTCCAGTGCTGACATAATTCCCAATAAAGGTCTCAATATTTCCTGCTATTTTCAAGTTTAATTCTTCTCAAACTATTTTTTAGTTAAATTATTCACAAATGTTTGGTTCTTATTCTGTGATCTTCGTCAAAAAACGATACTGCACGCCTGTCCTCTCATTTTCTTCACTGTATTTCTTCAAATACAGGTTTTTCTTGAACGTCTTTTGTTTCATGACCACTTTCGATAAAAGTCTTTCCGTACTTGAAGTCTGTGCCAAGATCCACGATTTCCATAAATTTCAAAATCATGAGGCAATTTCTAATCAGGGTCCTGGTTAGTCACCCAATAAAACCCGTCATGCAACCAATGTCGTTTGGCAGCATGCCGTGTTGTCGATGATTAATCGAAATAAAAATTGAAAACAAAAGGTGTTCAATGAATAAGTCAATCCTTTCACCTTTTGGGTTAATGATCACTAAAAAGTCTTACTTTTCAGAAAAACAATGGATACAAATTGAGAGGTCAATTTAGCAGAAAATTACTATACAAATTGAACCCCCATCAAAAACCTACTTGGTATCAGGGACATTTTAAGAAAAAAAAAAAAAGAATAGTTTCTGGTCATAAAAAGGATTGAATGTTCAAATTTTTAGCTCTTTAGTTACATTGTTGCAGTTTATAGGGGTGCCACATATATAACTGACCAGTCAGCCCAACCAGCTTGAGACCTTGAGTAGAAATTAATGTTGATAGTTTTGGTTGAAGTATTTTTCAATAAATTGTTCTTTTTCTATATATATATATATATATATATATATATATATATATATATATATATATATGTGTGTGTGTGTGTGTGTGTGTGTGTATGTATATATATCATAACGAAGTATACGAAAAACGGTGAAAAACATTGAAGAAAAATTACATAAATTACATTAACGGATATTCGGAAACAAATGTCTGAAGTAACACAAAACTATTTTAATGTTTAGTGTAAAGCTTTTTTGAATATATATATATATATATATATATATATATATATATATATATATATATATATATATATATATATATAGAAAGAGAGAGCTCAGGAGAAATCTTTTCTCATTGGTGAACATTATGAAAAATAATCTCATGGAGGTATAACTCAATACAAGATACCAGAAGACGAATATCAGATCAGAATCTGAAGTCACCCAATTATTGTTTATTTGTGAAATACCTCAGTGTACAGATATGAAAATAGGGGATCATCTTACTTCATGAATATAAAAAAATAACGTTAATATTTCGTCTTACCGATATGAAATATTGTAGTTGAACACAGCATAGAGGCTTCAAAAAGTCATGCAAATGGTCCAAAATTCTAACTATACACCGTATTTGTCAGATATCAACGCAGTAATGAAGTTAAAAGCAATTAATATGTTCTTCATCAGACACCCTAAAAGTAAAAAAATCCTTGAGTGTGTCTCAAACAGGAATTACAAGGACAGTTTGGCACGTCAGATGAACCGTTTCCGTCATTCATAAACGAATTCATGATGTGCAATATCCGGATAAAAAATGAATTAATAGCTTTTAACTTTTTCATTGCGTTAATATCTGGTCAATACATTGCATGGTTATATTTTTGAGTCTTCGCGCGCCATATTCATCTTCCTCATTTTGCACCCATAAGACCAAGAATTGCCTCCTAATTAGGACGTAAAAAGTAAGATGGTCTGAGATGAGGTACAATGCAAAGATTGATTAGTAAACTTCGTTGTTTGCTCCCCCCATCAGTCTTACAGTCAAATCTCGTTTGGCCAACCAGTTCCCGTACGATCAACGGAATAACATCAAATTTCGTCAGTACCTTGATATATGACCGTCTGGGTACACCAAGTGCTTAAAACAGCGAGGAACCCCGGAGAATGCCTCCCGTGGTGAACCTGTTAATCCCCTTTGGACGATACCGATCTTTATACGACGCTCAATAACGTAAGCAAAGGGTCCATTCCTTCTGTCACCTCTTTCCCGGAACTCTTCGCCTGACCTGGCTGCGAGCTACAATAAATGGTTTAATAAATTTGTTTTTCTAGCTTGTTGGCCTCGTCAGCAATTCTCAAATTGCCATGTCACGCCCTAATCACGTTGGATACACCGGTTCTCGTACGGCTACTGAAGGTGAATAACGTTGAGCCTGGCCAGTACTGAGATGGGTGACCATCTGAATATACTAGATGGAGTAAACATTTTTAAGCATGTAGAGAGCTACCCAGGACGATCCTTTTAATCCTAAAGAGAAGACAGCTTCCCTCAGTACCGCAGGCCTAAGTTCCCTCCCCTATTTACTGAATCCTTTGGTTGTGAACGATCGGAAATGAATTTCATCAATTTGCTTTGATGCTTATTTGCCCCAACAATATTTTATTAACATTACCAGGTTTCTGCTCT
>OY735212.1:2371896-2391896 GCA_963457665.1 Thysanoteuthis rhombus | reverse complement strand
ATATATATATATATATATATATATATATATATATATATATATATATATCAACACCATGTGATATTTCACCAGCTCTGGAAACCTCATGAGATACATAGCAATAATCCATTCCATCTTTTTGAGGCTCAACAACGGCATCATATATACATTCTAATGATTACAAGGGCAATCTTTATTTATGAAATGTTATTATAACTGCGTTGAGCAATGATTCATAAGCGTTTAATTTTTTAAAAACGTGCCTTTTCTTTCTACAGAGCCGATTAAAAAGTAACGGTAGTATATTTCAAAATAGGACCACCAAATTTCAAAATACGGCAAACAAATTAACATGTACAACAACCGAATTTCAATGAATAACTAAGGCAAGCCAATATAGATATATAACAATCAGATTAAAAACTACGGCGATCAAATGAAAAAATAAAGCAATCAAATTTCAAACTGCCCCAAACAAACTAAAAAATATCCCATGCAAATCCAGTTCACTGGTCTTTTTCAATTTGTACAGTGTAATTTTCATTTTCTTGCTTCCCTTTTTAATACGCCTATGAAAAGATATGCCGCGTTAACCGAAGTAAAATCGTGATTTGTTGATATGTTCAGTAGAGTGATTTGTCAGGGGGCGCTTACTATGTGGGGCGGGTGGGTTGGCCATTTCCCCGTTGGGCTGATTGCAGGGTCACTGTTGGGTTAAAATCGTGACCTAAAGGGATAGGATTGACGGGTCGGGGCTTAACGCCACCTATTTGATTATTTATCGATTTTGGCAACATTAAAAGTCGAATGTCTCGGGTGGTTTGTCTGTATTTGAAATCTGATTATGTTTTTGCTCGCGGGTCTGTTTTCCAATGTGTTTCAATGAAACACAACGATAATTAAATGTCCTAGTAAACAAATTCAAGCCCTCCAGGTGATACCTATCCATCTATCTATTTCTTTCAGTCTGTTCATATCTATATTTATCAACTTCAGTCTCTTCATATCTATCAATCTATCTATCACAGCCGGCTCATATCTCTCTATCTATATAGCTATCAATCCGTCCGTTCATATCCATCTATATATCTATCTCAGGCTGTTCATATTTATCCATCTATGCGTTCAGAATTATCAGTCTCAAAATGTTCGTATCCATCTCTGTCTGTTCATATCTATCTCTCTATTTATCTATTCATCTATCTTTATATCTATCACAGTCTGTTCTTATCTATCTCTCCATCTCTTTTTCTTTTCTTTTGAAGGTTGAACAATCTATGAATGAATATTGCTCGGCATCGATGAGAGAGCATATAAAAATAGAAACAGGTAGGTGAATCAATGCTTCATGGTGACTGTGTGTTTCGCGCGACTGCCATCTTCAGACCATGAAGTATTGATTATCCTGTTTATATTTATTCGTATCATGTATGTATGAGTGTGTGTATGTGTACATGCATCTGTCAGTGTGCTTTGAGTACTTCTAGAATTCTGTCTGCATTTTTCCACGCTTCTCTCTGATATCAAGTGGGTCCAAAATAAAAATCAATATAAATTCTTATATCTACCCTGTTTTCATACGTTAAAATTTCTCCCGGCGTTCTGGATTTGATTTTTTTTTTTTTAATTTTGAATTGTTTCATATAATGGTTATTAGAAAATTACTGAGAAAGAACTGGTGGTATCTAATACTGTTGATACTTGAGTTTTGATGGTTAAATGTATCTATAATGTATTTGGAATCTTATTCATGTAACTTAGTGCAAAATTACTTTGATCAATATGAGGTGTTTTTCATTTTTTAGACGTTGAGTAGGCGTTAGATGCATTCATATCTACATGCTTTATCAAAAAATTCAAGTATGTAGATATCAATAAATAAAACAACTTTTACGACTGAAAAGTAAACAACACCGCATATTAATTAAAGTAATTTCTCACTTCCATGAATAGTTTACATTCCATATACATTATAAATATATGTAACCATCTAAACTTAGAGAGATAAACTCAACTATCAACATTATTTGATAGCACAAGTACTTTCAAGATAATCTTATAATAACCGTAACATATTGAAAAAATATTTTATGCTTTCTTAAATTCGAAACGTAATACACATTATCTTTTAACAAATCCAGAAGGCCAGAAAAGATTTAACATACAAAAAGAGAGTAAATTCAAGATCTTACATCGATTTTTAGAAAGACTCGCTTGATAATCGCGTAGAACTTCAATCAATTTTGAATTGAGAATCCCATGAATATCTAATATACTACATAATGTATTAGAAATATATATTGCGCACTTCTATAAAAGACACACCTTCCTATCAAAATAATAATACTGATATAACTCATAACAGATGACTCAGTGGATGGCGTGGGATGAAGCTAGTATTTGAAGTGGTCTATAATCCTGGAATCTTGAATGGTACTGGCGGGCAGTTCGGGAAAAAAATTGAAATGTTTCTGTAGTGGAACACGTGTTTGGATATCGAATGAAGGGGACTATTAGCTTTAGCAAAAATTAGTTTTCAGGTCGATCGGCCAATCGCAGTCTTCCTTACGAAGAGTTTTTACTCACCAAGTCAACCAACATACATTAAAAGTAGATCTCTCTTTTCATAGGTTGACTCTTCAAACAAAGACACCTCAAGCAACTGCGTCAGCAGGAAAGAAATTGGAATTATGGTAAGCAGTTGAACAAATGCACAAGTAGCCTCTACATCTGCCCTTTGCCAGCAATTGGGAAGTGAGGGTGGGAGAACTAGAAGAAGTAGCCGGTGGGCCAGTGTTCATGTGGGACGGAAGACTGAACTATGAACAATTTTACAGTTACAAGTTCACGATGCAAATCCCTGGAGTTTGTTGTGGAAATTCCCCTTTCAACGTTTCTCACTCATATCTGAATCTTGACTCCTTCTTTCCCGTTGCAAAATCTTTATCTGGCTTCTTGTTTTCACATGTTGCTTACATCTTTTTTTCTTTTTTCTTTTTTTTTTGGGGGGGGGAAGCTGTTATTGTAACTTAAACTTTTCTTCTGCACAGCACGTGTGCCACAATTCAAATATGTTTTCAGTCATTATCATCATCATCGGCAGCAGTCTTTTAGTGTCCGTTGTTGGACATTGACCTTTCCTGAGATTTACCTGACCCCTCTATTGTGGGAGCCAGTACTTTCTGGACTTATCTTGTTCGTCACAACATCTCATAATTTGATTGTTGTGTCTTCTTCTTCAGCATATTCGTTGTACATGACATTTGTTTTACTAAAGTTCACGTGGAGGCCATACTCTTGCTTCCTTCGTTCGGTCTTTCCAGCATCATCTGGAGATTATGAAGATTCTCAGCAAGAAAGGACGATGTCGTGTGCAAATCTGAGGTTGCTTAGGTATTCACCATCTTTTCTGATTATTTTCCCAGTGTAGGTTCTAGAAGATCATCTTGGAGCAGTCTATGAAGAGTGTGTTTGTGTGAGCTAATATCTCTTTGTCGAGCTGGAAGGGGTCCGAGCCTCTATGTAGTCTGATGAAGGAACTAATGTGCCGATAGATATGTTGCAATACTCTAATATGTACTGAACGCCTTGTCGAATGATAACATCAATAACTTTCGGTATTTTCAGAGAGTTGAAGGACATTTTGAGGTCACCAAATGCTATAGTGAGTGGTGTTTTATATTCTTCTGTTGTTTCTTTCAGTTTATTTCTCAATGGAGTTGTTCAATGTTTGAGTAGCTTTTTCTGAAGTTGGTTGGCTTCCATTTACTGTTGGTGATCACTTTGGTGAAAAGATTGTTGATAGAGATGAGTAACCTTAATTGTTGTTAAGATCTCTTGGGATCTTTTTATTATACAAAAGCAGTATGATTGAAATTTTTAAAACTTCTAGAATTTCCCTTTGGGGCATAAGTAGAATAGGGCAGCTTGCTACCTAGTAATGAATACCATAAATTTTTTTAGTAAATCGATCGCTATGTTATCTGGTCCAGGGGCCTTCCCTTCTTATTGGCTTGCTTCACTTCCCACGGAGTAACTTCTGGAAAATCTTCTGACTGGTTGCTCGTGATTTGTATATTCTATCCATTTTTTGTGTTCTTTGTTTGGAGAATTAAAGGCCTTAAAGGCACACTCAATAATCCAGTCCCTGTCAGTCGTTACGTCTCCGTTGTCGCCAAGTACGCTGGTTATTTGTTTTCTCCCTGCATGAAAGGTTTTGTTGATAAATTAGAAACCCCCTAACCTTTTGAGAATGGCTTTTGATGACTGTAATCTTTTCTTTTGTTGTTGTCATTAGTTTGAGATTCCTGCGTTTTCTCTGAGATTTTTGGTCTCGCCAAAGATTTTACTGATTGCTTGTTTGCACTTTGGTTGGAATATATTTGTGACTTCTATTAGAATGGTTGTTATTTTGTTGTTAGATTTGTTGATGTTGCAATTGTACTCTTCTGGTTGAGTGAGAAATTCATATCTGTTTTTCTGTTCGATCTTGAAGGGTCGGGTGAGTTCTTTTGGTACATTTACTGGTTGCACTTCGGTGTGAAACATTTCCCTGTGTTGATGTTGATTTAGATTTTATCAGTCTGTGGTTACTTTTTTCCCATTGACTTGATTTAGGACTTTAATGTCTTCGATGACACTATCTGCTAGAATATTGGTGATCTCACTTTTGGCTTGACTACGGCTCCTTTAAGTCCATTTCCAATTTGGTTTCTTCTTGAAGACGGTGTCCATGATTTTGAATCCATTTGCTGTTGCAAAATTTATAAGATCTTCACCTCCTTTGTTTTGCGTCTTTTTAAGCAACTTTAATTTCCTTGTTCTACCTGAGCATTTATTTCCCTCAAAGAGGTACGCACTGAACAGTACTCAAATCTACGCTCCCACTTCACAGTAAACCAAGGAGGCGATAGACAACTTCTACGCCTACTTCAACGTGGTTATACTACATTTTTATTCGCCCAAATCAAATGGATTTTGAAATTCAATCGCATGCCATGAATTGAGATTCTAGCCATTAAGAAAATTGAAAATAAAACGCGATCTCCTCAAGGTTTTCTCACTTTAGAATTATGGACGTTAGCTTTTAGTGGTGACGAGCAAAATCTAGTTTCTAACAACGACTCCTGGCAATAGTGAAAAAGGCACAACTATCTCATCCACTGGGCTTGCCCAACAAACAGCACGTAACCTACATTTGACTGGGAATATGTGTTCTTAGTTTTCACTCTTATCTTTGCTCAAAAAGTGCATGAGACGGTGTGGCCTGCTTGAGTTGATGACCAGAAGCTCGATGTAATTACATTGCAACATATTCTTCCTTTTTTTTCTTCCTCGGTAGAAAGTGTTTTCCTAAATGATTTTGTCTAAGGAGTATAGAAAATGTCGATTATTCTCTCCAAACTTTGCTTTTGTGATCAGGACAGAGATAATCTTAAATCTACTTATTTCCAATCGGACAACAGACGCATTTGCATATTTTCTCTAACATGAAGTAAAAAAAAAATACAATCACATAGGAACAACGCTGTCTTGGTCACAAAAGAAAAATTTGAAGGGAATAATAGTCATTTTCTATGAATTTTACACGTAAGAAAAAAAAATGGAAAAAAAATGATAGCACTCACTACCCAGGAACCAAAATCACGTCATAGGGTGTAATCAACATTAGGAAGAGGGAAATCTTTTTTCATCTCCACTTTTGTGATGAAAACCAAAAAGGAAAGTGACTCCAGAAGAAAGATTGAAGATGCGGAGAGTGAAAAAATAATATATAGCGGCCATTAGTAAAGGCTTGGGGAGGGAATCAGTCAGACATAACTCCCTCCGGCGGCGAAAACAAATCACGAATCTCATATATTTGTGTTGCGACGGTTTTATGTTTATCTATCTACTTTAATGAGAAAACAACACTGAACACAAGGCCTAACAGACAGTGTCAGACAAAACAGCCAATGTGGGTTGTTTATTTTTTCATTGTCTCTTTACAAAATAATATAATGTCGGCTAGGAATTCGTTTCCTTTTTTTGTTTGTAAAATACCTAAAAGGTGTGTCGAACGAATTCAATCACGCAACTTTGGCGTGTGCGTGCAAATATATTCCAGTAGATTCCTCGCGTAGTGTAGTACCAAAACGGCACCACTTTTTGAATCTGTCTATTACGCAATACTTTCCTATTTTTGCCGGCTGCTGTTTTGCATATGATCTCTGGGAATTCACGTTGTACGTCGCGAGGTCCAGTGGTTTTCTGCTTAAAGCTCATGTCCAAGAAGCGAAAAAGTGACATAAAGCGAACTTTGAAAAGCGGGGAATATCTGTATTGCTTGTTGCATCTCACCATTGGTGCCTTTGTTGGGTTTCAGTACAAGCTTTTGGTCTTTTACACGGACGAAAAGTCAACGAGTTCTTTGCGGACATTGTATTATTTTAGGAAGAGATAAGAAGATATCAGCAATTTACATTTGCCATTCTGACCAACGATGTTTACGACTACTTATCGTCGTTTTCTCATTCTCACAACCATCTGTCATGACCACTGCAAATGCTTTTCCACTCTTCTCGTCTTCAATCCAAGATATATGTCTTTTTCTAAAAATGAATTTTCTTTTCGACCATTCAAGTTGACATAAAAGGGAAATTACTCAGTTTCCAATATCGGATATTACAGTCAACTTCTATATAGGTAAAATGTGCTGCACAGTTTTATTACAGCTTGCTTTTCGTTGAGAACCCAATTTGTAGAGCTGGCGCCACATTGTCTTTTGATAGCACGACTCGAGCAGAGATTAGAGCCAATGCATTCAACTAAAAACACGACTCAGCACTTGAAATAAATTCTTCTTCTCCTGGCTCTGGTCCTGAAAACTATGTAACACGGTAATTTCGACTCGTACAGCAATACAGGTGCAGGATCGAGATATGCAATATATATATATATATATATATATATATATATATATATATATATATATATATATATATATATATATATATATGTATATACATTCCCCGTCAAAGGCACTTGAACGAAGAAAAGTTTTGCTTGTATGACTTGGTTTCATGAGTCAAAAACATGAATTTACAACAGAAGTCATTGCAATCAGTACAAGACATACATTCAAGCATATTTCGTGGTTGCAAATGTTATATTTCAAGATTTACATTTAAGTTTTTAATTGAATTATTAAATGATTTGAACTGAGTGTTGATTTCCTATCATGGTAAAACTGCTCAGAATCAATCCAGGATATTGAAAAGGCTGACTGACATTGTTATCCTGAAGAGCTGCCAAACAAGTTAGTTGCATAGCCATAAATAGGCAGATATATATATATATATATATATATATATATATATATATATATATATATAGAGAGAGAGAGAGAGAGAGAGAGAGAGAGAGAGAGGGGGGGGAGAGAGATAATGCAATAATAGGCTAGAACACACGGACTGAGCGCTTGTTCAAATACTTCTATACCCATAAACACATACACGGATGTAATGAACGGACTTATGATTTCATACTTGATATTGTCTTATGAGCAGGACTCGAGTCGTAATCCTTTCAACAGAAATTGAGTTTTAAATTTACGCCTGAATATGGTCATTTATAAAGATTTTTTCCTCAAATCACTCTCTCCTTTTAAATTTAAATTTATCATAATTTAATTGTCAATGCTTTTTCATTTTGCATTAGGATACGGTTAAGCAAATACGATGTAAATCTATAAACAAAAATCTATAAAATCTATCAAAATTAAAACAGATCTTTTCAATTTCTGTATTTTTGTTTGTGCTTTAAAACTGAAACACTTGCGATTCATCTGGAAATTGTCAGTTTTTGGAAAAAGTATTTGAGCCTTTAAGTGGGGATGCATTTTCACTGTAATTGCAAAGCTAAACTAGACCATCTGTCATACAGAAGTACTTATTCAAAGTATTTGGTAACTTCCAATAATTACTTATTTGTAAAAAAAAAATAAATACCTGGCAATCCTGTGAGCGCAACATTTTAACCACTGTCGAAATTGACAGCAGACGTACTGATGTATTCCGACACACCGGGTGATATTCGAATCAATAACAATGTAATCTATGTATTACCTTCAGATTTTTGGTTCCATGAATTTCTCACACACCTGCTCACTCGATGTTATAAACGGAGCACATATTCTTTCCATCAAATGAGTGTATGCGTTGAACTACACTATTTATGGTCGCGATGTAATACAATTAATCATTTGCGCGTTTTCGGTTAAGTCACTTATTTTGCTCTTTTCTGCATCCGTAGTTGATTCCAAAAGTAATTGATTTTTTGCTTTCACAGAACAAAGGTTTGCCCTGTATCGTTTAGAGTTGAGAAAAAAAATTTTCTCCAAATCTTATATCATAGGAATATGAAATCCGAATATCTGCTTTCAAATGTCTCAATAACGGTCTGGCTGGAGTATTAAAACTATTTACAGAATTTTAAAAAGAACTCAAGCTTTCACGCATGTGAAATAATTATGAAATATTTTGGGAGTTTGGGTTCTTTTAGAGGCCATCACAAACATTTAACGACAGAATCTGATGTATAATACCAGTAGAGATGCAGCAAGATCATCATTATCATCATCATCATCATTCTTTTAACGTCCGTTGTTGGACATAGACATTCCCCAGGATTTGCCACAATTCTCTATCATGGACGTCGCAGAGCCAGTATTTTCTAAATTTCTCTAGTTCATCTTTCTATCTTATATTCTTTCAGCCCAAGTTTTGCATGTGATCCTGGAAATCCATGTTGTGAGTTGTGATGTCCATCAGTTGTCTGTCATTCATGCAACATGGCCTGCCTCTTGCCATTTAAGTTTTTTGATAGATTCTATGATGTCTCGGACTCCCGTTTTCTTCCTGATATACTGTGATGTCTTGAGGTCTCTCCGTGTAAGATGGAGCATGATTCTTTCATGTGCACGTCGCATGCTTCTCAGTTTGAGGTTTTCTCTCTTGGTTAGGTTCCATGTTTCAGCTCTATAAGTGACTATTGGGAGGATGCATCGGTTGTATAATCTTCTTTCTAGGGAAGAAAAGTCCCCTTTCATTTTTGACACCTTGAAAGAGCAAAAACTCTGCCATTTGAATCCTTTACTTTTTATTCAAAAACTTCCTGTACGCAATTTGAGTATGCACAGAAAATGTGTTTGGGCTACGTCTGCGTTTAGATTTTTTCAATGAAGTGACAGACAAATAGACACCTCTCATACATTATATATTCATGAAAAAAGATATATACATATAATAATGGATTATATGAGAGAAGAGATTGAAAGAGCAAAATATATACTGTCTCTTTTGATCTTTTGCAGAAGGAAAAAGGTATCCCTTCACATTAAACCATTTGGAGAGGGGTACTGTTCAATTTACAGCCATTTAAGAATTTATGTATCGATGAATAAGAAAATAAGGATATTGACGGAGGATAAGTTCCCACATCTGTATTATAGTTGCGTTGTAAATAAAACCACCCTCTCAAAACCTCAATATTTTTTTCAAAACTATTTTTAAATTTTACACCCCCCCCCTTCCTGGACCAGGTCCAATGAGAAGACACATTGAATTTGATCGTGCTGCACCTATGCTTAGATAGTTTTTATACCATGACAGACAAACACACGAACAGACACCTCTCATTTATATTTATATTTATATATATATATATATATATATATATATATATATATATATATATATATATATATATATATATATATGTGTGTGTGTATATTTAGTACGGGGAAATAGTGCTTGATCAACATTCGAAACCCCCAAGTGGTCACATGGTAAATAACTGACGATCCAAAGGGAAAAATCACACATAGCATCATTATATCAAATTTAGAGCATAGAAAACACCAAAGAAAAGTACATAAATTACATTAACTGATTTTGGGAAATAATTGACTGAAGTGACATAGAATTTTGGAAGAGCGTTCTGTGTTTTTTTTTAAAGCTTTTTCGCTTTATACCTATTATCTACAGCTGCGAAGATTTCTTGACTATATATATATGTATATATCTCGTCGCCAGTGAATACATTTGTGACCCTTTATTTTGATTAGTGCTATCTCTTTTTTCCCATTGCTGTCGATAATGTCCATTTGTTGCATGATGAATAAGCATGAAATCTGTTAGAGCAATCAATCACGGTGTCTCGATTGCAACTTTGAACATTACACGCAATTTATCGTATGGCTTACTCCTTCTTGCTTCCCACGCAGTGAACAATTCGAGGGCGGGAGTGAGGGGCATCACCCACGGACAATGCCTTCACGCTGAAATCCGTAAATTTGACGTGGTATTTATTTTGCTTCAGCAAACTCCCCGAATGTATAAAGTCATCGGTAATTGTTTGGAATAGGTTTGTAAACGTAAGAGAACTTAGAATTCTTGACAGGATGATGACCAGAAGACACGCTGCCCGTGATAAAAAGACATAAATCACGCAGACAATTTGGAACAAATAGGACACCATTTACCTCTTATTCGCATGGGTTCGCCAGAAGAAATACCATTAGAAATAACATGGGGAAAATATTTATCATTTTTCAATTTAGTTTCCAATGTATATTCATTTTAGTATTACTGATTCTAAGAATATATTTAATCTCCTTCTTGTTACTTGCAACCCTAACCCCGATTCTAGTCCTAATCCAAACCCTAGATTAGATGGAATTATAAACGTCTTGAATGAGTTAGCATCAACAGCGACTCAAACAGCGTGTCTACTGATGTAACCTCCCTTTCGGAATTTGAACGTCTTAGTTCACGAACCTATTCCAAACAATTATACATTTAAATTTACCAGTACCAAAAATATCTCTCGCTACGAGCCCCGCTGTTTCAAAGGCCCCACACTCTATGCTTGTAAGCTCTCAATTGCGACTTGTTGATTCATGTGTTGTCTCAATTATTAAGTATTTTACTGCTCTTAACGTTTAAGAACGACCAGGTACTTAAAGTGAGTGATGTTAGCCAATTATCACCTTCATGTGTTGGTATTTCAATACTGCAAATAATGGGAGTGTCGTGTCTATACACACACACACACATACATATATATATATATATGTATGTGTGTGTGTGTGTGTGTGTGTGTGTGTGTGTGTGTGTGTGTGTGTATACAACACATACGGAGGTATTTGGAACTGAAGTCATAATCCCGGCAAAAAAACAAAAAAAAGTAATATGCTCGATGTATTTTTTGTATTATCTGTTTGTATAACAAATGGAAAGATAATAATTACTTTGCAAGTAATAAAATATTCCATCATACTTTCTCAATTTGGAGCCCCTTCACACTAGCTTAATGAGCTCATATTCTTCACATTCTTATGTACATTTCTCAAGTAATTATATTTATTCATTCATACTATCAAATAAGTTCCGATATAATATAACACATTTTATAATCCTTCAGTCAAATCACATTTTTTAATTGATCCGAATCTTGACCCCAAGCAGATCTTTTCTGTGCAAGATGCAAGTTGATTCAGCGTTAATATTTGCTGAAAGATATGCATCTTACCTGCCATAAAGTATGGTATATAAAACAAGACTAGTTACTTTAAAGTCAAAACTTTTCCGTGGAAATTGTCAAGGGAGATAACTAATAAACACTAATAATAATGCAGTCTCAGGAACCCTTTTTTTTAATGTTGCAAATGCGTAGAAAAAGCCCACTTCATTCTGGTTGGATATAAACAAGAACATTCAGAGCCGCATATTTTTAACATAGTACAATAGAAAAAATATTTGAATACTGACGTCTTTTTTCTTTTTGTCATTCTTTTACGGCGTCGATCAATTGTTATAACATTATGTCTTCGTAAGCGAAAGGCTTAAAGCAGTGAATGCTAATGCAACAGAGATAAAATTTTCTGGCATCTCGTAAATAAGACTACGGCAAAGGACTCTGGAAAAATCCTATAGTATAGATCCATTATCTGGAGTCCATACGAAAACGTGATAACAATAGAAATCGTCTGTGCATTCGCCAGCCAACTGGAAGGACTGGAAAATCAACCAATGTCTAAAGATATAAAAATATACAGGATGGAGGAACGAAAAGAAAGATATCATACTTTATATGCGCTCAAAAGAAAGGAGAAAAAACTAATACCCAACATTTGTTCTACAATTCAAATAGTCGGAGCGAATTGAAAAAATCTAGTTCCTCCTCTTATCATGGAAAATGACAGTGAGCGAACGAAAACCTTACAGAATAGCAGGTAAAATGTGTCATAACGACACAATCCTCTTCCAGGTGATATAAGAAATTTCAAGCAGATAGGAGAATGTCAGAGATCTAATCTCTGCTGGACAAATTCCTAAAAGCTATCCAGGATAAGCCGATACTCCCTGGATAGAAGACAACATTCGACTCGTAAATTCATCGGAGCAAAACAGGGGTTAGTTACCCTGTTCTGATCGGGAAAAGAGTCAACTCTACTGGAATATACACTACATTAGCAGCAATATCACCTTTCATACCAGAACAGCACTGTCAGCTCACTGTGGTAGACTGACGACGTAGGTGATGAAAAGCAGACAATAAATCATCAATTTTGACAAGTTGCCCGGGTCAATCCCCATTCTGCAACCATAAATACTTATAATCTAAAAGCATGTATTCTTAATATAAATCTATTTATTCATTTGAATGAATATATATATATATATATATATATATATATATATATATATATATATATATGTGTGTGTGTGTGTCTGTGTCTGTGTCTGTGTCTCTGTGTGTCTGTGCGTGTCTGTTTCTTTCCAGCGAACGTACTACTTTTTTTTAATCGATGATATTCCAGCCTGGGCTGTCAACGACTTTTTCAAACTGGTCTATGGACGTTACAAAATTTCTTTTCAAGAATCGATTTTTGATTCACGTGACAAAATTTTATAACGTCTATGAATGAGTTTGAGAAAGTCGTTGACTAGTTAGGCCGATATATCATCAATACAAAATCAAATTACATTGTACGTTTGCTGGAAAGATATATATATATATATATATATATATATATATATATATATATATATATATATATATATCAACACTCCCTTTTTCAGGGTTGAGCACACTTTGAGTAGGGCAACTCGTCCATTATAAGCTGTATAGCAACGCTCTTCTAACTCTGGAATGGAGCACTTTAGTATGTGGGGGGCTGTGCATAAGTTCGCTCAAATTCGGTCTCAGGGCAGGGATAAAATGCCAGCCTGTGGGTCTGAATCGAAAGTTTCGATCCTACCTCGTTATAATAGATGGGATATTGGATAGTCTATAGCCACATTGAAGAGTTGTAATGCAACGAAACAGCTGTCTGTAGGTGACACGATTATCATACACACACACACACACACATATATATATATATATATATATGTGTGTGTGTGTGTGTGTGTGTGTGTGATTGTACTGGGATGATGCCCTGCTAATTTTAGAAAATAGTTTCGCACAAAAATGTAAAAACATAAAAAATGTCATAAAAGAAATCTAAGTAATGAACTTAAAAGTAGAAATCAGCTTTAATATTAAAACGTTCACTCTTCCTCAGCATCATTTTTAATTTGAATAACAACACTCATGAACCATATAGAAAAGAAACTCTGTGATTGAGTACATCAACACAAGTTCAAACCACCAACATGAAATCATTAAAAAGATCCCGAAATCTATAGAAATTAGAGTGACACATGAATCCTCCAACGTAACAATATTATAAGTTGAAAATGACTAAATCAAAGCCCTAAAAAATAGTTGTTTCCCTGAAAGAAAAATTTAATTACCTCAAAAAAGTGAAATCCAATAGCAAGAAATAGAGAAACAAAAAAAAACATAAATAGAAAAATCGCTTTCTCCCGGTGTTTATTTAAAGTGATTTATCGTTTTAATACATCCATGCATTGACTTGCGTCCGGGTTTCGTTAGTGTAGTACGGGCCGACCATCATAGTGTGAAGAGAAATATACGCATTGCACAGCAAACTATTAAATGACAAACATGTTTACTTAAACCTGTATATTATACGAACATCTTCAAAGGGAAAGGAACAAATGTCATCCATCGAATTTCTTTCACTGTGTCGTTAGCGCAACCCAGCAATTTAATTTCCATTTCTTGCTCTCCTTTTCTGGTGAACTTGGATAAACAATCATGAATTAAACACTACGTTCTCTTTAGTATGCTGACAATACCAGGGAAGGAATGTTCGTCATCGCTGTCGAGTCAAGTAATTCCAATGAATGAAATTCTTGCTATCTGCTGTTAATAGGTTTTGAGCTCTTATGGGGACGTTTCCGTGATCGGATGTAGTTGGCCGACAAACGTAAGACTATTCTATTTATGGACATCATTCTACTATGATTCGAAAACTGCTCAAAATATAAACCAAATTAACTATGCATTCTTGCTTGATAAAGTTTATAGTGACAATATGTCATAGCAGCATTTTAGGTGGGCTTTTATTTTGTTGTTGAAAAGAAAATCCAATGCACACACAACACATTTGATAATTGGTTTTAATACAAATCTGTTCTTATTTTGTTCTGGGACTAAGTTTTCCAACATTATTATAAATTTTGACTAGCTTTTTACCTTCGTCCTAACTTTCAGTTGCTTTTTATGACAACTTTGAACCGGACCGAAGAATTCTAGTGTTTTCGGAAAATAATGAGCACGCCCACGGTGAGAATTGAACTCACATCCTCTAGCAAAAAAAGGGGGTCCAGTATACGCTTGGCCGCTTTTAACTGTTCACGGAGACTTCACAGCTCCGTGGGGGCTGATTTTACTCCTTAAACCTAACTCCCTATGACCGATATTCCTTGTGGTTGAAGTTTCCAATTGAGACTTTTTGATTCAACGATATGGCATCTCAGAATCAGACATAATTCTACAGCAACGACTTTATTTTCCAATTGAACTGTTTAATAGTTGCTGCAAAATTGTGGTCTGGTTCTAAGATAGACGGAAGGGTAATCAAATTTGAAAATAAGTTTTCATGATTCTTTATCCTGTTCATGAAACAATATATAACAACACTGGCAGATGCAGGTTCAAAATCTATTCTTACTTCTATTTCAACTGAATATGATGGCTGCTATCTTTGTATTTTATACATAAAAAATAGATTCGTACGTATATATAATCTTTTTAACTCAGATAGTAAGAGAGCTGCCCTTCAATGATATGGCTGTGATTTTAAGTCACAGTGGGGGAATGATAATTTTGTACGTAAGTTTGGTTTGACATTATGTGTTGGCCAAACAGTGAAGAATTTACTCATCTATATTGGCTGAGGATTGTTCTTGTAATGAAGGAAAATAAAAGTCAAATCAAAGGTTCGATTTGAGTTTGGCAATTGTAACTTTTGATTAGTGTTTTTTTTTTCCAGTCCATTTTTATTATTATTGTTGTATCTGTCTATTGATGATTCGTATTAAAGAGTTAGGAAAATCTTTCTTTGGTAGCAATAAAATTTAAGAAATGGTAGCGAATCAGTATGATGAATGGCTGGACAATATATATATATATATATATATATATATATATATATATATATATATATATATATATATATATATATATATATATATATATATATATATATATACTGGTTATATGCCTCTGTTTTGTTCTTAATTCAGCCTCAGAATTCCTAGTTAGACTTGGATTGTCATCAACCGAAAAAAAGAGGATATTTCAAGAGGCTCCAAGATCTGGTAGAAGCTGTATCAGCATGGTTCTGGCACTTTTGAAATGTGATAGAGAACCAAAGAAGCCCAACGATATTGTGGAGTACTGTCGGAACATCCTGGGTTGGTGATAAAGATGCTCCGGTTCTAAAACCATGTCAGACCCAAGGGCCCCCACCTGAAGAAGGCTTTGTTGGCGTTCCGTCGCTGACAAGATATCTCTAAATAGAGTATGGAGGCCGGTTTCTGACCCATGCGTAAACATAGTGGTCCTTGTTAATCTCAAATCTGGTCGAGACCGGGACTTCATTCTTGCAAGTTTGACCACCCTCTTTGCAGGATGCATGTCCATCGAGGGGATAACTCCACCCTAATCACACAACTTGGAGCGTACTCAATTAGCTACTGACCGCTTCGGGAAAATTGAGTTTTCTACACTCTTCACGGCAATTGAACCCAGGATATTTTGCATGTGAGGCAGACGTGTTAATCATTACTATTTGAGTGGGATTTTCTCAGCAGTTGTACAAATTCATTATGTGTGCGCACTGCATAACATATCCTCTTCGTCATACACGATCTGCATTCTCATCGTGTTGATTATTTGGAGTTAATTCGAAACAAGATTGCCCAGGCAAGCGTTCAATGATATCCATTACACAACGAAGGAAAGGTAATTCAGAATTAGTCATTCAAGAGAAACCGTCATCTAAACAATAGCTTTTGGCAGCATGCTGTGTTGGTGTGATCAATTGAAAAATTGGAATGAGACATTATCAATGAATGACTAATCTTCTTCGTTTTTTTTGGGGGGGGGGGGTAGATATCAGAGAAAGAGTCCAAACTTTCAAATAAAAAATATGAAGGGTGCTAGACACAAAACTAAGGGAGTTTCAACTTGCATAGCAAATTACATACCCACTAAAATTTATCTAGGGGGAATTAAAAAAAAAACACAAAAATCTTAATCAAGAAAAATAATAAGGAGTAAAAGGTTAAATATTCAGCCCTCTATGCCCATTTAATTGATTACCTCTTAGCACGGTGTGCTGCCAAATGTTGATTTTACTGAATGACTAACCAGACCTGTTTTCATTGTACTGATTATTTCTGAGTTAATTCAAATCAGCATTACCCGAGCAGGCGTTCAATGATTTCCATTACACGACAAATGGAAGTTAATTCAAAATGTCCATCAAGACGCAATTCTTCAAGATGCTTCGATTCCCCTTCCAATTGCGATTAATTCTCCTTGTTAATGTACCAGTATCCCCGAAACGATGTAAACATCCATCTAGCTTATCTGTTCGATTGAATGGAGCAGAGATTCCAAACGAGGGTGCTACCTCCTCCCATTGGGGGAACTAGAAGATTCAAGGGGGTACTGAGAGGCAAGGGTCCTGTATGGAGCGTGGGAAGACTAGGCATAAAGTTGCACGTCTGAAAAGATGATTCCACAGCTTAGTTGTATCTGATTTATTTAAGTTTAACAAGGAAGCACTCAGGGAAAGTAATTGTGCAATCATCCATCAAAAGATTTAATCACTTCTTCCTTCCTCACTCTATCGCCCTCCCTACCACAAAATTTAATTGAAATACATCCTGTACTTTCAGATGTGTCATGTGGACAGACAGATGGAAAGAGGCGATCAAATACATATATCACACCAGCTTCGTTGGCAGAGTATTTCCGGTGATACCGTGTCGACGGGCAAACGGAAAGATGCGACCAAATACATATATCTAAAATAAAAGAAATTAATTTCTTATATGAATATATCAGTTATAGGCATATGCGCCAATACATTAAACGCATAGATAGAGACTGAAAACAAGTAGACAAAACAGAGAGAGAGAGAGAGGTGAGACAGACAGACAGACAGACGGAGAGAGAGCGACAGGTTGCTAAGGGGATGCATATTTTATACAAGCAGTTAAGCAGTAGTATTCAAGTCTAGGTAAATACTCGGATTCATAAC
Source organism: Thysanoteuthis rhombus (assembly GCA_963457665.1). NCBI lineage: Eukaryota > Metazoa > Mollusca > Cephalopoda > Oegopsida > Thysanoteuthidae > Thysanoteuthis > Thysanoteuthis major. The sequence continues at coordinate 2,374,189 of OY735212.1, read as the reverse complement.
TTTAAAAAATGACAGACAGGCCCAGCAAATATGAAAAATTGAGACTACAATCTCTATTCTCCAACCCATGAGTGAGGTTAAGCTAAAGAAAAAATATACAAAGAGAGACAGACAGACACAGGAATGAACAGTGATAAAGATAAAGTGATAAAGATAAAGAGAGACGGATATAAGGAGAAAGAAAGAGGGAGATAGAGAAAGATGAAGGAGGGTTCAGTTAATGGGGAGATATCCTTGTGAACGATTTCCGGCAAGTTCCTATTGTGAATTACTTCCCAAAGTTTCTAAAAAAGGAAAAAAAGTACAAATTTATCAAAAATTATTGAAATTTCTTTCCGAGTAAAATGAATTTTTTGTCTGACATTTTAAAGTCAAATGCAATTTATAAAAATGAAAAAAATCAAATAAAAATTCATGAAAACAGGTCTGGTTATTCACTCAATAGAAATCGTCGCGTCTTTCAGCAGCATGTAGTGTGGGGAAAAACGTGATCAATGGATAAATTACTTCTCTCGTCTTTTGTTGGGGCTGATCATCAAAGAAGTTCGAAAAAAAAGTGAATAAAACAGTCGAAGACAAACCAAGCGACTAATTTAGCACAAACTCACATTGTATATTGAACTCCCAACGCCCACACATTGAAAAGATTTTAGGGGGGGATTTCAAAGAACAAAAAAAAACATTTTCAGCTCAATCAGTATGGGCTATACGTGAAACATTCATTATTATATTGATCGATATCCAACCAGCCACTTTAAAGCTGCAGAAACCTACATTGCTGACAGATTTTGTTTCTTAATTCATAACAAACCTAAAAGTCAGACCATAGATGCGTTCTTTCTATCTTTAGAGCCTTTAAAGACCCTTCCCTTTAGAAGCCCATCCCTTTCAAAACTCCTAAATTTGAAAGCCTTTTCCTGTTGAGAATTAGAATTGAAACCATGCAATTGACGCATGGTTGTATTTTCATGTAATTTTTAACTTTCAGAATTGATTTCGTTGTCGTGATAACGTAATGATAAAGCGTCATTTGAGTGATATTTGATTCGTAGAAGGAATTGGGGGACCTCTTTTAGAGAGAAGCATTTGTTACGTCGATTTGTCAGTCAGTCAGTGGCAGCGTTGCTACTGTATCCAACAACAACAACAACATAAACAGTAACAAAACCTATATTAGTTTATCGAAACGATAGATACTGATTTAAAACAATCCGAAATTCAAAATACGAAACAACGGCTTCCTCTTATTCCTCAGAGTCAGCCTGGCATATTTCATGGGAGTGATTGATGAGCGCTGTTCTGAAGGGCTAATGTCACGGTTCTGTGTTTTATAGCAACGGTACCTGAAGCAGCCAGGCGATTGGCTGGGCGAGATGCCAGACTTAGCCGTAAGAAAGTGGACAGGTGAAATTTATGAGAACCAAACAATAGAATAGTTAATAATGCACCACCGAGCAGGGGGAGGCGGATGCTTCAATCGATCATCAGTTGAACTGCCGGCAAAGAAAAAGATTTTTGCATCGAATCAAGTCACCTCACATGAATACCCAGGTAAAAAGATAAATGAGCTTGTAAAAAATAAAATATATTTGCATACACATAAATACGACTCTCTCTCTCTCTCTCTCTCTCTCACTCTCTCTCTCTCTCTCTCTCTCTATATATATATATATATATATACGTATGTATGTATGTATGTATGTATGTATGTATACAGTGATACATGAACAAATTTCTGTTAGCGATAAAATGGCTATACCGAAGGTAAATGGCTATAAAATGGCTACATCGATTGGGAATTGTGAAGTTCCACGCCGCACACATTCGATGTTGAACTTACTGCATAACTTGTCCGCCATTTTTAACATTGTTGAAGTTTTGAACTTTAATCACTTGTACGTTCATCTTACCCCCCCCCAAGATTGATGTTGATCTTTTTCTATTGCTTAGAGTTATTCCAAGCACTGCTTCTCCCAGTGCGATTCTTGGTTTTTATTTCTGAGTTTTAGTTTTCAAGATTCGCATCCGTACGCCGTAACCAGTATCCGGCATTGATTGTTTGCTTCAAGTTTTAAACATATTGACTCTTCAAGTATGTCTCTATTCAGACCAAATGCTTTCCAACCGATTGCTGATATTAGCCAGACACTGGAGCAGGCTGTCCGGTGAGGAGTCAACTAATTACATTAGTAAATGATTATCAACCCTGGCTTGCTCAATGCCAGATATCCTTGATTATTCATTACGTCGACTTGGTCTATCACAAGGCCACAAGAGTGGAACACCAATGAAT
>OY735212.1:2356896-2369396 GCA_963457665.1 Thysanoteuthis rhombus | reverse complement strand
AGTTGTTGCCTTTCAGTTCTGAATCAGTAATATTCGTAATATTTTGGGATTACATTTTTTTATCAAAAGGCCGTAAAAAAACAGCTAAAACATTGCAGTCAATAATTTCAAATTCCATCGAAGAATGATTCATATTTATGAAATCAATGGCGTTTTCCACGGAGAAACATCTGAAATGAAGAAATAAAAAATCTTGTAACTGAAGAATTAAGATTTTGTTGATAAACTAGTCAAAATAAGACCCCTCCCCTCCCCCCAAAATATATCAAAATATCATTTTTAGAATGAATCTTGTGGTGTATTGATGACAATTTTCAAGTCGGTAGACAAAACGGTATGGCCATGAGCGTTGAAACCCGTAAAGAAACACACTAACACCTTTTACCATCTCTGATGATTACGATTGTTCATTTGAACAAGAAATAAACGTTTATGCACACATTGATTTTTAGAAAGGAATAACATTCGGACTAACAAGTACTGCCTTGACTCAAAGATCTCACAATGTCAAGAAAAATGAAAAAATATGCTCATTTCTTGCCTGAAAATAAGCACATGAATTGTTCACAACGTATGTTTAAAAAGAGAAATATAGCAGATACACACAGGTCAAATGTGATGGTACTTATTGAAGCAGAGTTTGCGTCCATCTGCATACAAATAAAGCTTATTTCAATTGCACTTTGAGTGTCCTTCTGCCTTTTCCTTTCATGAATTGAGGTCAATGTGCACCTACATTCACTATCTCAATCTTATTGGACACAGAAAATGACTTCTCTTTGCGTTCAATTGGTGGGTGAACGTACAATCAGCGTTTGTTGTAAAAAAAAAATTCTGGAGTCAGCCTGATGTTCAGTTGATGTCTAGTATAAGTGTTGAACGTTGCGGCTCTCGTCTGGAAATAGCTTCCAAACAATCATTCTCGTATTTTTACACATAACATCCGGTGTAGGTGTAAACACTTCCGTTTTTAGAAATTAGACAATCAATCTTCGAATCTGTGTTTTCTAAAATTTCATTTTTCAGTGGACAAGCTTTGTTTATAAGTTAACCACTATTAGCTTATCTGGAACGCAAAGGAAGTTATAGACGACCTTGTGTCAAATTCTGCTGAGGTGGGACAGTAGATAAATAGCACAAAGGAAGTTATAGACAATTCTACTTTCAGTCTATACGTGTATGGTATAAAGTTGGACAAAAGTTGATTGTAAATGCCAAATGATGCTCTCTTGACATTAGTTACTCTTATAAAATAATCTACACAGAGACTTTGCACATGAATTAATTGTTTAATATCATCAATATTGTTGCAGCGAATAATATCAATAGTGTGAATAGAAAGTAGTTATATTTACGCTTCCCAAACCTTGACTAGTCTTCCGTAGAAACATATGCAAGAAGGCTTTTCAAATAAGATAATTGTTACTGGATAATGTAGCTAGAATTATTGCGTAAATAATAAGTTATACACATGGTTTACCTCGGCAACTTTCACCTGAAATAATTTGCTGAAAGACTTTGAACGCAAATTGATTGAGTTCAACTGATAAAACTGAAAGAAGACACATTGGTTTTATGTATTTCTGTCCTCACGGTACATATAAGTCCATTCAATTTACCCAGATTCAAGTCATTCAAATTCATATAATATAAACAAAACACAATGGAATGTGGTCTTGATGACTTTGAGAACATAAAAATAATAAACATCTTATCAAGTTGCGTTTTACAATATATGTGGTGTATACTTTCCGTGAAGCGTCAATTTTCTATACGGTTGGCACTATACTAAATAATAGTCTTTCACGTCAGAATTGCATTAACTCAAAACACAGTTTAATACACTATGTTACTGGAGAGAACAACTGGCTGCGGCAGATGTAAAGATATTTATACTGTTTTTAAGATGCTCCACTTACAATTATGATGGAAAGAATTAGAAAACTAAAATGGCAATTGGCTGTTCATGTTGCAAGAATATCAGACAACTGCTTGTCATCACAACTCACAACGTGAATCCACAGAGAGAATATGCGAAACTGTTGCAGGCAGAAAAATGAGATGGCTTGAAGAACTATACGAGTTCAGAGAGTATTAGCTCCGCGACGCTTACGATAGAGAAGTCCGGTGAAACTCGAGGAAGGTCTATGTCCAACAACAGATGCCAAAAGGCTGATCAGCAGCAGCAGCAGTAGCAGCATCACGATAGCTTAGAAGTTCAGTCAGTGACGAAAGGGTTATATGTGAAACAATTTCGAGCTTCCCCACACCCCGAAATTGTTTAGAATGATATTCAGGACGAGTCAATGGTAAACGTGGTGGTACTTGTCTCAGGAGACTGTGTAAAAGGGAGAGGAATAAGGTGTGTGCTCTACAATTGCAGCAAAAGAGAAGCCTAATTTTTTTTCGCTTTTCATCTTTTTTACAAAAACACGAGAAAGTGGCATTAAGCGAAGTTTCGGCACGAAGATATTTTTTATCAGCAAACTACTTACTCACAATCAGAAGAGCCCATGGTTACAGACATTTCTAGATTAGTAGATTTCTCCTAGTGATGTTTTAATTCATTGCCTTCAGTAGATTTCTATCACTATTGATCTCTCTCTGGCATCTCTCAAGATTTAAATATCGACAATTCTAATCTGGAAAAGCTACCAATTTGACTCTGTCTGCTTTCCGTTTGAATTCAATTTTAAGACCAAAATCAATTTGAAAAAAAATACTCAAGTAACGAATGGCTTCTTATTAATCAATGTTTTCATGAGGAATTATTGTTAGCGGTGGGAACCACTATTAATTCATACTGCTTTCGTTATATACTGTAATTAAATGTCGGGTCTGGTTAGTTGCTAAGTAGAAACGATCAAATAACCAACATCTTGTGAAAGCATGCTGTGTCGTGAGTGATGATTTTTTTTAATGGAAAAAGGGTGATAGATGAATGAGTTTCTCACTTTTTGTTGAACAGAATATTATTACAAAAAATAAGAGTGAAGGCTACTGGGCCAAAAATAAGAACCAATTTAGCATAGTTTTGGTGAACATTTTAGCTGACAGATTCTTACAAGATCTAACTTGTGCTTAGAATTGTCATGAGGATGAGCAATATCAACCCAGTAGGCTGGGAGACTATGGCTACAGACAACAACAGATCGAGACTTGCCATCGAGGCATATATCCAGACGAGCGAGAAAAAGAAAGATTGCACACTGCAGAATTCAGTGACAGCACCAACTACCCATGCTGAAGCTGAAATAGAGTTTATCGCTCAAGAATCGGGCTGCAGACGCTGCAACTCAATAATAGGCTAATCCTTGATGCACGTTTTACTTTCTTCCAACAATCTAAGAAAAGTGTTGACTTGCTGAAAAATACGACTGATATCTGAAATACGTAAGATTATACATTTGGTGAGGAAGATATCAATTCTTTTTACTGCAAACTAGCTTTAGCAATTTGATTAAACCTTTTTGTCTTGTTCATTTTTTTTTTAATAGAAAGGAAAGTTGTTTAGCTTCCAAATCGCTGTAGTTTATTCTAATTACATTTTGTCTGTAGTTTATCTGAATTACATTTTCTGGTTATCTTACCTGAAAGCTTGAAATTATTCCAGAACAGTTTGAGACATACAAAAAATGATGCTACAAAAGATCAATTATTGGACAAACGCCGCTTAAGCTAAAATCACTGAACTTGCAGTAAGTGCAAAATGTATCCAATACATTTCAAAAAGTCCATTTTACCATCTTTAGACAGCTTCATAATTGACAGGATTTGGACAAAAGATTTCTGGTTTTTGTACATGACTCTTTAATGTTCAATCTTCTTTCAATATAGTGTATCTTTTTAATCTTTGGTCCAAATTCTGTCAATTTTAATGGTGTATAAAGTATAGAGTATAAAAATACTTTATTTGAAATTTATCGGGCACATTTGCACTTGCTCTATATAATCTAAACCTACCTAAGTCAAAACATATGATATAGACATCTGATTTTTTCTCTCTCCAAAGTGTGCTTTCTTTGACGCCACAGATGAGCAAATACAGAGTAATGTTTATTTTCCGAACGAGCTGAACAGGGAATGTTTTATTTGGTTCATTGATCGTTTGGATAACAAATCCGATTATACAAAAGGAAGCCATGTGTTAATTTTGCAAATTTTAAAGATAGTCTGCCATGCTTTTATATTCATTTTTATTTTTCGTCTTAGAATTGTTTCAACACAGTTTGAAATGACCAATGGATATCAATGGCCGTTTTCTCTTCACAGACATTGGATTAACAACGTAAAGCGCTGAAATCAAATATTTACACGACCTTGGAATATTGTTCAAATTATCCCAAATCCGGATAATCGGTGTCTGAATAACTGGAGTTCCTCTGAATTACGTTCTGATAAACGAGCGAGCATATTGTTGTGTAACAAGTGTTTACTGTCTTTCATTTATTATTTATACTTTTTCCTCACTTTTAATTTGAATTATTCTTCCACTTTTAAATTATACAAAGTATGTACTGAGAGTATCTGGCCGTTTTGAATATCTTGAGAACCAGTTGCTCGACAACTTATTTGGCATCAAATGGGAGGGGAACTTAATATACATGCGAAAATTGAAATTTTCCCATCGGATTACTCAGTCTCATGTGAGGATCCATTGAGTGTGAGATGAACTATGTGACTGACACATTCACAATGAATTAGGGATTCAGTCTTTATATCCCATGCAGGTTTGGGGGCAAAAATCGTGTAAAGCTATCATCTCCGTGAAATCCATATTCGATTTCCTGTGATACTTCTGGATTTCCTCAACGCAATTTCTGGCTTTTGATGAAGATCTATAAAGAGGAATTTGTAGAGTGTTTTAAAAAGAGAAAGGGACATTGGGGTAAGTGGACCAGGTCCTATAATGAGTATTTGAAAACTAAGGCGCCACTTTCCTCGGTAGACTATTTATAGTCAATCAGGTTGGCACGTTTAGCGTTCTGCCTTTAGTGCAAGCAAGTTGAGATTTTACAAAAATCAAGGCCTTTAATTTTGTAATATCTTTTCTAAAATTGAACCATTTTAATTTTAAAGAGCCGTTTCTTGTGAGTAACTTTTTGGATTACACCAAAACACAAAAATTGCTCTAAAATGCTAGACACAAATTTTAGTAGTTTTTTTTTTTACAACAGATATGCAATTTATGCCGAAACTATAGCTGTGAATTACTCTATACTTTCAATATACACTCATTTTCACCAAGCAGTTATTTTTCTAAAAAAACGAAGATTCTCCAATTTGTAAGCATGTAATCAGAGCTTTCATGATTGAAATGAGGGAGATCCGAGAGTCAGGCACAAATGATAAATATCCGAAAATCTTCTTTTCTCTCCATACGTTACTGTAGCGCAATTGGATTGTCTTCATTTTGTTATCGAAAGATCAGTGCTTTGAATCCACCAGGGAACTCCTCTCTTTTTAAGCAATAGTAGTTATGGTTTAGAAATTCATGTGTACATATTGATATTTAAGAAAACAGGTCTAGTAAGTATAATGTGTACCTGCACAATGTATTGATTCATTTGTAAAAACTTCAAGAATACTGATCAAGATTATTTCAACATAAAATAAACAATGAGATATTAATGCAGTAGCAAATTTGAACGATCTTATTTTATCAAGTTTAGTTACATGCGGGTACATGCAATTAGAAATAATTATTTAGTGCCACTGCTTCTATAGGTTCTCGTCTATTTTTTGTCAAAGTGTTTTGCTTCAGTATTCTTAAAGATTTCACAATTATGTTAACACATTTTGGAGGTATGGATTTTTCTTACCGATCTTTAATGGCTGGATACTTTCAGGACAGAACTCGTATTCATTACAGACAAAGATAATTTTTTAGCAGATGAAAACAACAGATGAATCAAGTGTACATCAATATATATATATATATATATATATATATATATATATATATATATATATATATATAATGTGTACTTTAGAGAGTGAGACAGACTCGGGAGTGAAGTTTTTGGTGGTAAGGTTTATTAATCCTTATATGTCAATAGTCCATACATGTTTCGGGATTTCTCCCATCATCAGTGGTGCGTGTTGTGTGAGTGTGAATTAAAATGTACCATGTGGAACCAGAGTCCACTGCCAGCGGCTATGCATTGTGGGTAGGTTTTGTTGTCAGGGCTACAAGAGGCCTCATGCTGAATGTAAGAATGACCAGCAGGTATTGGGATTTTGGTAAAGCAGCAGCAGTTGGACTTGGGGAGGGCAGAGTGTGTCAAGATGGGGGGTAGTGTTGGGGAGGTGGGTTTTTTGGTATGTTTGGGATCGTGTAGAAGGAGGGGTGGTGGAGTCAAGGAGCTACATAGGTATCAACCTTAAAAGTTACTGAAAATGTTGCTGAAAGTGTTTTGGCTATGATTTGGACACGGGTTGTAACAGGCTAAGGTGAAGTTTTTCCTATGGGTCTAGGTGACTTTGAAGCTTCCATTATTGAGTGTGTCTAAGATGTGGGTGTGAGGATATTAATGGTAGGAGTTGTGTGTATTAGTGTTCTGTGTGGTGCGGGTTGTTCAGTTTAGTATTTAATCCATTAGGGTATAGGGTTTTAAGTTTGTTGATCCACATGTCTTCGTGTTTTTCTAGAACTTTAGTTATGTCAATTGGAGTAGTTTTTTCTATTTTTTCTATGATGGTGAAGCTAGCATCAGTGGCAAAATTGTGGTCAGGTGTGCGAAAGTGTAGTTCTACAGGGAGTGGGCTACGATTATTTTTTGACTTAATCCTATGTCTATAATTGTTGAGTCTAATATTAAATTGCCACTCGGACTTGCCAATGTACTGTAACTTACACCTATTGCACTCTAGAAGGTATATAATGTTCTTACTGCGGCAGTTGCTATTGTGGTATATGTGGTAACTCTCTTTTGTGGTGGTGCTTGTGAATGTGTTGGTGTGCTTGAGGTGGTTGCAACATAGACTGTTTCTTATGTTGCAAGGTATGCAGAATTTAATTGTTCTAGGTGTATTTTTGTGTACGACTTTATTGTTAACGATAGTATTGCTACTGATCATGTCTCTGATGTTTTTGGGTCTGCGGTAGGAGATAACACATGGGTCTGTGAATGTTTCTTTTAGATCTGTTTTGATCGTGAGAATGTTCCATCTATCATTGATGATGTGTGCTAAGGGTGGGAGTGTGTTGTTGAAGGTTGTTATAAGGGGTATGCGGTTGGGTTTGTTATTGTGGGACAGTAAAAGGGTTTCATCTCTGGGTATTCCAGTCGCTTTTTTTATTTGTTTTTTTGTGTCATCTAGTGGATAACCTCGTTGGGTGAAATATTGTATTAGGTTATGTTTGTGTCTGTTAAGTTCACTATTGGTGGAGCAGATTCTTCTAATTCTAAGAGCTTGTGAAAATGGTAGACTTCTTTTTAAGTGTTGGGGATGGGCTGATTTGGAGTGGAGGTAATTGTGGGTGTCCGTGGGTTTTGTGTAGAGGGTGGTATGGAGGTTTCTGTTGTCATCTATATATATGCGTGTGTCTAAGAAGGCTATGGAGTCAGTGGATGTTGTGAAGTCAAACTTAATAGAGTCATGTGCCGAGTTTAGATGTATAAAGAAGTTATCTAGTTTGGTTTTTTCGCCTGTATATATGAAAAAAATGTCGTCTATGTATCTACCATAAAAGATGCAGTCATTATAAATCTCTGGGTAAATGTAGGTTTCTTCAAATTTACCCATGAAGATATTAGCATAGGATGGGGCCGCTACTGTGCCCATGGCGCAGCCTTTCACCTGGAGGAAGTGTCTATTATTAAAGTTAAAGCTATTTAGGGTTAGAATGTGGTGCATAAGAGTGGTGATTGTTCTAGTGCTAGGTTCTTTAGTAGTTCTATTTCTATATATATATATATATATATATATATATATATATATATATATATATATATATATATATATATATCAGCACATGGAATTTCTTCATAGGAATTTACTTTGCTTTTCTGAGTCTGCACAAGGTTGTAGATGTGGGGCACCCAGTTAGAATCAAATTCACAGCAGTCAATAGCTGCAAACTGTTAATCAGTACTTCACGAGATCCTTTCTAGAAACAGACTGGGTTATTTTGACGGGTTTATTGATAACATCTAGATTCTTTAGAAAATAGATGTTTCTACACATATTTATTTACAATATTTCAGATGTTTTACTGTGGAAATAACGTCTAGATTCTATGAAATTTAGATTATTTTAGATGTTCTTTTACTCTTGCGGGAAATGCCAGTGGTGTCATAAATATAATTTATCTTAAATGTACATATTTGTCGATGGAATTATTTCATATGACTTCGAATTTTGACAGTAGAGTTGTTCAATTATTGACTGTGATGGTGAGTTGTATTCTTTTTTTACTTCTGCCAACGTAACTGGAACAGGTACATGTATTCTCTTGTATATGTCTTTGTCTTCATCCACCCAATATCTCGAAAAGTTCTCGATGAATTTCAATCACATTTTCTTGAAGAGTAGAACATAGGATGAAAAAAAAAAGAATTAATCGAATTTAGGGAATGGTTCCAGGTACTACTACAATTATCTCCCCTGAATCGTAACTATATGTCCATACATTGTCTCCAAATTTTCCCACTGAAATCTGATAATATTTTCTAGAAGAGTAGTATATAGAGTGGTAGAGATTCAATCAGATTTTGGGGCGGGTCCAGGTTTCTTTTACAATTACACTCCCCTCGTATCGTTGGTATATATAAACTGATATTCATTCAGTTTTTGATAACAAGGATTGCTGTCTGGTTTTAGATTGAAATAAAGATGTAAAAAAAACCTATCACATGTATATCACTAAACATGTTTTTGCATATAAATTTCAATTATGATTCGTACGGAATCTCGAGAAAAATCTGATATTTCTGGTCGATCACTTTTTTTACAATGTAAGGACGAGGCCTTCATGATGCCTTTGTTATATCTATGGTTTATCAGACTACTATTTGCAACTGTACATCTATTGTTCAGATGTTCTGAGTCGATGTGAAGTGGGTCTTCTCTTAAGAAACCAATTGACACAGCTGATCATCGCCGCTTTCTCAGCAAAGCAGAATCATTAGCTGCAGCTGACTCCTTTTTCTTTCCATAAATAGATAAAATAATCAACGTTCTCCAGCAGCAATCGACCAAATGTAATTGTTCAAGCTCTATCCAGGAAGCATAAAGCCATTTTTTTATATCTTGAAAACCTATTACACAGCCATGATGCAACCTGGCAACGAATTAAAGATCTTCAGGCGCATGCGTGAACTAACATTCCTGCGTACTGTGTGACTGTCACATTCACAATGACTGAAATTGCTCATTCTTCCTAGTAGGATATCACACGGCCTGGAACTGTCAGCCCCCAGTACAGTTTAGATTTAGCTCCCTGTGACTTCAGGCTGTTCTCAAAGTTAAAATTGGATTTGAAGAGATTCCAGACCATGGACAATACTAAGTAGAATATGACCAAGCAGTTGATAGCTGTCCCGAAAGAGGACTTTGCAGACTGTTGCATAAAGATGGACAGAATGTATTAGGTCCTAATGGGAGTAATATGAAGGGGAAATAGATGCTATTGCACACTGAAGGCTGTTCTGTTGTCAGTATTCAATGGATGGGTCCTTACATGGTTATTTCTTAAGTGAGGGTTGGCAGCACGGTTAAGAGCAAGGAATCAGAGAACTGATTTTTTTTTTGCTGTGGCCGTTTCATGTCACTGGGGCAAGCATGGACCTACTTCCTTAACGCTCTGTTCAATTACTATCTATCAAAACAAAATGCTTCATCACCAGCATTGTACAAAGGTTGCTAGTGAAGAGTGTCGAGGACCGATAACTTTGGCTGGACCATTCCCTAGTAATAACCTCACCTACCCAGGCAGTGGCTACATAAAGGTTGGTGCCTCCATTGTCAACCATGACGGGAGCTGGTCATAATTTCTATTTCCTTTCTCATTTTCAGTTTTTCTTTTTCTATTTTGCTTTTCTTTTTTCCTTCTTTTCATCCTTTCCTCTCCTCCTCTCTTCTCATTTTCTATTTTCTTTCTTTGCATTGTTTCTCATTCTTTTTTACTTTCGGACTCTCTTTCCTCCTTTCCCACTTTTCTCCTTTTCTTTCTGTCACTTTTCTCACCTTCTTTTTCTGACGTTTTATAGAATTCTTTGATGTATCCAATTCGGTGCCACTTCCATCATTTCTTTTTTATTAACATTTAAACTTTATATTTATCTCTTTCAACCGATGTCACGTAGTCTCAAATACATCTCTGTGCATCTTCTGCGGCAACAATAGCATTCCCACTACTTATTCATACTTACCTCCTTTCTTGATGACATTGCCGAAGGCCCACCTGTCTTTCATCTCATATCTTAATATGGATTTTGCATTTATTTTTCGCCTTTTTGTTTATCTTAACTCATCCATCTTCTGATTGTATATTTCTCTCGGTAAATCATTCACTCAAGAGGTGGATAGAAAAGTATTCAAACAAGTCTATCGATGTAATTCTGTTCTCATCCATCTAATTCACTTCCTCTCCGTCTCTCTGTGTATCTATCTATTTATGTATCCGTCAATCTGTCTGTCTGTCGGTCTGTGATCTGATCTCTTTCTCTCTCAATATATATATATATATATATATATATATATATATATATATATATCATTGTTCTTATCCATCGATCGATCTATCTATCTATCTATCTATCTATCTATCTATCTATCTATCTATCTCCGCCTGTTCATATCTATATACCCATATTCCCTTCATTGTCCTCATCTATTCCTATCTATCTCTTATTTGTTTTGTATATCATCTACACATACATCTATCTTGTCCTGTCCAAATCTATGCAGTATTTATTCATTATATATATATATATATATATATATATATATATATATATATATATATATATATATATATATATATATATATTCCTTAATGGGTTCAAAGGAAACCCATTTAGCAACAATACCAGCCTCCGTTATCCGAAAGAAGGGAAATGCAACGCTTCGGAAATGTATTTTTCCCCTCTTAAGCACCTAGGGAAATACATTTATCATATTTTACATTGTGGGGATGGATTATCTACAGAAACATGCATTCTAAAAAAACAGCCTTGTTTCAGTTTGTTGAGGTGTAAGAACGTTGATTTTATAAGCAAAAAGTAAATACAGTGATAGATAACTAAGTATTTGCTTATCGTATCTTCCCCAATGTTAATAACTGTTCCTCTTCGTATCTATCAAAATAAACACCGTGTATTTTAGAATATAGTTCAGGTTTTGGGTTGTTTTTTTTTTACCTGAAAGATGGCCTAAAAGTAGCACCTCGACTTATAAACGAGTCAGTCAAAAGGAAATGACAAAACAAAAGGTAAATGTTTGAGTAAGCAGTAATAATGGTCGAGCATGAGTTTAGGATATATGGAATCAGCAACTCCATGGATGGAACTGAAGATAACGTATTGTAACAAGAGCATGCTGACCAAGCGTCAGATACAGAGGACTCAAAAGAAGAAGACAACCCTCATGACGAAGTCCTGACAAAAGAATAAGCTCTATAATTTATGGAATCTTTTGGAGAAGACTTTGATTGATGCAAGGAACTAATTATGTATTAGTTTGTCATTCTTACTCGCTACTTTTTGAATAAAACAAATTACGTTTACATGTAGTCATTTGTTCATTTTTAGTCCATGTCCAATCGAAATAATATAGAACGAACTTGTAAGTTCGGTTTGGTTTTGTTCAGTTTGTTTTCGATAACGTTAATCATGAAATGCCTTGATTATTGTTTTGTCCTCGACTTCGATTCGAGTCGTCCGATTTATTTGGCTTTTCTAATCCGACCAACTCAAAGTCGACTTATATTTTAAAAAAAAAACGATTTATCTTTGAACCAAGACAGGATGATCCTGAGAATACCTCAACATCAAAGAAATTGTGGAAACAAATTTTCGTTTTTCAATTTTGGCAGGTACTGTAGATTTTATCAATGTTTCACAGTCAGTCTAAATTTGGTAATGTTTCCAAACAATGAATTTTAAGTTTAGTCTTCTAAATTTTAATGGAAATATTGTTTCTGACTCTTTCTCAAGATACCACGCATTTGATCAAATCACTGCTAGTGGGAAATAACAAATAGACGGATTTTATACAAATAGAACTCGATGGACAGATGTGTAAAAGGGTATTATTTGAGTATTTAGGTAAGGACTTGTACTATCAATAATATATTGTTGTCTTCGACGAGGGTATTCAGACATGGAGACAATTGTGAGTTTGTAACAACTGGAACTTCTGAGTAAGTCAGTATATCATTCTCTATAAGTTACAGTAAGATTAGGACACTAATGTGTATATTTATGAAATACCAAAGGATGGTGTGTAATCCCTGAACCTTTAAATAATTCCATGAAAACCCCAGTTTTACAATG